>JAQGBJ010002144.1:0-18037 GCA_034698345.1 Sphaeridia pumilis
TAAAGTAGAGAAACAACTACCTGTTGCGCATATCCTGCCGGTGGCGGTGGTCCATAACCTGGCTGTGGATAGTAAGGCGGTGGAGCCTGGGCATGACCACCATAATGTGGCACCCCAGCTGGTGGTGCTGGATAAGGAGATCCTCCGTAAGGTGGTGCAGCGTAGCCTCCAGGGCCTGGTGGAGGTGGATAGGTTGGACCACTTGGACTGGGCATTACGAAACCTGGAGCACTGGGTCCTCCTGGTGGAGCTCCGGGGTAAGGTCCCGAAGGGTACTGATTCTGAAATATGAAAGTAGCAATGAGATTTAACTTAATCATTCATTATTTGCGTAGTGCTATCAGCAATAAAAGTTTTTTTGTTCCTTTTTAGTAAAACTTACCGGATATCCAGGATTCATTCTTGAGATGATTCTGGAAGACGAGATTCTTGCCTCTAGTTTTCAATTTAACTGAACACGAACTTCGGGTCAGAACTTAGATCGGATGGGTTACACAAAACACAAGTTCGAAAAGAAACTGTAGAACAAAACACAATTTTGGATGAAATCGAGATGATACTACGTATCAAGACTCCTATACAGAATTTCAACGTGTTGTTTCCTTGAACTTCACAAAAGACTGAGTCGGCACAAACCTGAATGTGAAATGAGCGAGAATATAGTTAAACTGTATACATAAGATGTTCTGGAATCAACATCCAACTCACGAGCAATATAACGATAAATGAGGGCTTTATCTTCAAGCTTGAATCTTCAAAATTAACTGACTAAATATTGTATTTATATACTGCTAACAAACGTGTGCTAAAAGATCGTTATAGTCGGATTCACTTGGCTCTGTAAGTGCAATACTAAACTGGTGTTCCACCTGCAATCCCATTTATGTAGACTGTGGATTGAAGAATCTCGCAGTCATTTTGCAACATATACAACGGATGAATCACTGCTGACGTCAACAAACTTTATTAAGGTTGAGTCATGACGTCATGAAACGACTAACGAACGAATTCAAAAGCACAAAGTTTGTACATGGCTTGAATGAACAAATCAAAGGGCTTACTCACCTCTGCTAGTTTTCAGTGTTGAAAATGAAATAATTTTGCAATTAGCACTTTTAATTAACAATTGTATGTCGCTAGAAACTGAAATTCTAAACTACTGGACCTCGAACCACTAAAATCAAATGCAATGTTGTTGTTTTGGTGCCCACTACCAGCATTACAAATGAAGAAGAAAGGAAAGTAAACAACCTTCGAAAACGCCATAGAGTTTTATCGTCAACTCGATGGCTGATTGAGACGGCGCAAACTTTGTCTGGTTCAATCCTGTCTACCGTAAAATTTGCGGCACCAAAAGAAATAAACTGAATGTACATGAACGTATATAAACACGTGTTTTTTATTGTGAAAAATTGACACCCAAAACACGAAACTCGGTGAGAAACTGAAGTTCCCCAGAAACACGTAATTAAATACGTGTTCAATCGTCAATAAGTTCTAAAGATTAACTGTTTATCGTTCCTTGTTAATACATTATACCCAAGCTGAAACTCGAATGATACTTTGAGGTCGAAAATATCAAAACTGTTGTGCTGAGCTACTGAAGAAGTTGCTTGTTTCGATTGAATTGAAGTGTGAAGTTGAATTATTGTGATACTTAAGATGGTGTTTACGGTAAGTTGGACGAAAAATTCAATTGTGTCATATCCTCATGATGCTGATGCT
Organism: Sphaeridia pumilis; assembly: GCA_034698345.1. NCBI lineage: Eukaryota > Metazoa > Arthropoda > Collembola > Symphypleona > Sminthurididae > Sphaeridia > Sphaeridia pumilis. The sequence continues at coordinate 1,726 of JAQGBJ010002144.1, forward strand.
TGGGGACCCAACATGAAAATCATCAGAAGATTAATTCTGTTGATTGCATTTCTTCAGGCAATTTCGAGGCTGAGCACACTTAGTTACAGCTTAGCGAGGACCCGAGTGAGCCCAAGTCATCTAAGAGCCCTGAATTTACCTAACCAAGTAAGATTTTATCATCCTCAAACCTATCATGAGCTTTTTCTGCGAAGTCCATCCATTAATTATTGATTATGATTTTTAGAGTATTCAATCACGGCTACCTATTCGATACTGTTCAGCTAACGCCTCTGGTGGAAGTAACCCAAATGAGCTGCCGAGGAGAGGGAAGAAAGAAAAGCCGTATCAAGTGTCATGGAAAAGCGTCGGAGTAGCACTAGTAGGATTCGGAGTGATGTTGGGATATCTACTGTATTTAAGGAAAGAGAAAGAACAAGGTAAGTCTTGTCTCAGATAGAGTGAACAGAGTTACAGAATTCACCCTTTCAACTTTCTTGATTAAAGTTACAATTTATATACTTTTCTTCTGTATTTCAGCAATAATGAAGGAACGAAAAAAGCAACTGGGCAAAGCCTCAATTGGTGGAGCATTCAGCCTTGTCGATCATGATGGAAAACCCAGGAAGAGTACAGATTTTCTTGGCCAATGGGTTATGATCTACTTTGGTTTTACACATTGTCCAGACATTTGTCCTGATGAAATTGAGAAGATGGTGAAAGCAGTGGATAAGCTGGGTAAGCCTAGTATTGAAAGGAAACGTGCAAGTTTATCTGACCCTGGGTATGGTCCTTCCTAACGTGTGTATGACTTGTTCAAACAGAGGCTGATGGCATCAAAATACAACCATTGTTCATCTCAGTTGACCCGGAACGCGACAGTGTGGAAGTGGTAAAGAAGTACGTTGGGGAGTTCTCGCCAAAGCTCCTGGGACTCACTGGAACCATGGAACAGGTTCAGCAGGCGTGCCGGGCTTATCGAGTTTACTACAGCGCCGGACCGCGTGATGAAGAAGACGACTATATTGTAAGCATTCGTTTGAGATGAATCCTGTGAATGGAGGATGGATGAATCTTGTTTGTCAATTTATGATGCTGATGTATATATGTTTCAATTTTTCTTTGATTTCAGGTTGACCATACCATCATAGTGTACCTAGTGAACCCTGATGGTGAATTTGTAGATTACTTTGGTCAAACCAAGACTTTCGACGACATATATGGCGCCGTAGCTTTAAGTGTAGCTAAATACAATGCAATGAAGAGTAAATGGTTCTAATGGGTTAGTCAAAGTCGAACATAAGTATGTACTTTCGATAGTTCTTCCATAAACTTATTGTTGTGTATTTATATTCTTCCTTGACACATGGCCCAGACTCAAGACCCAACTACCCCGTAGCGTTGTATAGTCATTGATGCGGTATGGATTAAAGATTTTCGTTTCCACTCAAAGTAAGCTTTTTACCCAAAAAAGATGCGTCGTATCAGTAACAATATAATTTATCAAAGTTTCGTCTATATTTAGTTAGTACTCAGGGAGCTGAAAAGAACGAAATCAAGGACGACCCTCATGCCATCACACATGGAAGTCTACATGAATTTAATATACAATGTTTGACTGTTCCCAAGATAGGAAGGTGAACCTCATTCACGTACTGCAATTCTGAATATTAATTCATCTTGTCATGATATTCAAGAGCCAGAACAGGTTTGCGCGTTAACAAAGTAACACGATTGATTAAACAGCTCTGATAATTGACTGTTGATTTCGTTAAAGGTACGTCAGTGTGTCGGATACCATAGCTGAAGCAACAATTAGAAGATCAACGCTTTTCTCGTCTAGTTCTGCAGTATACACCTGAACATTTTGTCTGCGAAAGCTTGCGTTTTAACGGTTGTAAAGGGCTCAACATGGCCCTTTTTTGAAGTGATCAAGTTTGTTGGGTTGCCAAACGGTTTCAACTCACCCCGACCAGAATGTCTGATTCGAACTCCTTCCTTCCCGAAACCACAACAATGGTTCCGGACTCTACCACACCAGCTTACGTTGACCATCTCTCAGGCCGGTTCCAATGGCCGGATTACATTGTCTTTGTGCTTATGCTGATGGTGTCAGCGGGCATTGGTGTATTTTACGGGTGCTTCCAAAAACAGAAGACTACGGCTGACTTCCTTATGGCAGGACGCTCAATGGGAACGTTTCCCGTTGCCATGAGCTTGATCGCAAGGTAATAAGAAAAATAGCTTCCTAATTTGTGATTGCTGGCACAGTAACCTTGATTGAAAGAAGGCATTAGTGTGTCAAAAAATGACAGCTCTTGATTGATATGACGACGCTTCAACACTTGTGCCGACGCTGACTCTCATTGGTGTTGCTGCATTAATATTAACATGATTTGCCTGATCTTATGTCGATGTCTAGAACACTTGTCTCTTTTGTCATTTCAGTTTTATTTCGGCCATTACACTTCTGGGGACGCCAACAGAAATGTATCAATATGGAACCCAATACTGGGCCATAATATTTTCGTACCCTTTAGTTACCGCTAGTGCTGGATACCTGTATTTGCCTGTATTCCACAGCATAGGAGTCACTTCCGCTTATGAAGTAAGGTTACAAAAATGCAGACATAAATATTGTTTGTTTGACGATTGTTAATTTAATTGGCCTCCTTTTGTACGTATAGTACTTGGAACTTCGCTTCGCCAAGAGCGTGAGACTGCTTGGTTCTTTGACGTTCACGATTCAGATGGTAAGTTGATTGCGTGCAAACTAAATTGCACACTAACTTGTTTTGCTGGAGATTCACAAATTTTTGTGATTTTTCCACCTTGTGGGAATCCGGCAAGCGTATTGTTTTATCCAACATGGCAACTTTCAAGGCTATTCACGTGTACTCAAGAGCTTGTGTCATGTCTGTCTGAACTGGCAGGCTCTGACTGCCGGGACATTTAATCGTACTCATGCATAAGCTTGAGGAAGGAGGATGCATGATTGATGTCCTTTACTGAGCCGTTTGTATCAATGTTAATGTTGTTGATTAGAATTGTTGTGTGTTTGTTGCAGACTATTTACATGGCAATTGTTGTTTATGCTCCTGCTCTCGCCCTCAGTCAAGGTGAGTGAGATTTGGTCAGTTTTGTGCTTGGCCATACATAACTTAATTTCGTATACGTTGCCTGGGGCTGCAAAATGCTGATGTGAATTTTCTTAATTGCAGTTACGGGAATTAATGTGTTCGTGGCGACGACAGGGATCTTTGTGATTTGTATCTTTTACACGGCGATTGTAAGTTGACGTTTCAAAGGCTATTTCCTATTCCTTGAGAGAGAGTTGATGCGCTATAATGCATTTGTTGCGGCATTTCAGGGTGGCATCAAAGCAGTGTTATGGACAGACACCTTTCAAGTTATCATCATGTTTGGAGCCATGATCGCCGTAATAGTCAAAGGAGCCTTGGATCTTGGCGGTCATGAGGCTGTGTGGGAATCTGCCATGAATGGGTCAAGAATAGAGTTCTTCAAGTAATGGCACTTACAGCGGAAATTATTTGATATCTTGAATGAAACTATAATAACGTTTCATTCAACAGCTTGAACGCGGATCCAAGAGAGAGGCACACAATCTGGAATCTTATTATCGGCGGCTATTTTACATGGATCACAATTTATGGTGTTAATCAAGCTCAAGTACAGCGCTATCTGACGGTGCCTACGAAAAAAGCTGCTCAAACGTATGAAATATATAACTTGTACTGAAGGTATATGTCTGAGAGAATGTTTGCTCAAAACGTGATACTTTTGGTTTGCAGTGCTCTCTGGATCAACTGCGTTGGGCTGTCGACAATTTTAAGTATTTGTTGTTATGCTGGACTTGTCATCTATGGCAAGTACCGCGATTGTGACCCTATTTTGAGCAAAGTAAGTAATGTAAAATATGCGGTGGTTCTTATGTTCGAGAATAAGTTTCAAAACTAAACGTAATTCGTTTCAGGCGGTGAAATCACCTGATCAATTGTTTCCACTTTTCGTGCTTGATACTTTGGGAGATATTCCTGGCCTACCCGGGTTGTTCGTTGCGGGTATATTTTCTGGTGCTTTGAGGTAATTTGATGCGAAAGATTCATAAAAGCATACCAGAAGAAAATATGTTTTACAAGGATTGTGGTTGGTTGCAGTACGGTCTCGAGCGGTTTGAATTCTCTGGCAGCCATAGCTTTGGAAGACGTCGTAAAGTGCAAATGGCCCAACATCAGTGACCGCCATGCCACCAATACTTCAAAGGGTCTCGCTGTTGCCTTTGGTATTGTGAGTTATTTGCTCGTTTTCGTCGCTGCCCAGCTCGGAGGAGTACTTCAAGCTGCATTGAGCATCTTTGGAATGATCGGAGGACCTCTTTTGGGAGTTTTTACTCTGGGAATGTTCTTCCCGTGGGCTAATTCATTGGTAAGTTCGTCTTGCAACCTACAACATACTTTCATCGTCATAATTTAACGGAATTTCATGTTTTTGAAGGGAGCTTTGTTGGGACTACTGACAGGGCTTGGTTCAATGATGTGGCTTGGATTTGGAGCAAACGTTGCGCTTATGAATAAATGGATAGTCATTCAGAAGTTACCGTTCTCGACTGAACAATGCAGTGTTCCTGTGGAAATAGCACCACCGGTAGTGGGCGAAAGGTATGATTTCATGCTTAAATAGCTTAAACTTTTTTCCCCTGGTGGTCATATAGTTAATTCATTTTCAATTTGCAGTGGCGGTATTCTCGAGCTCTACCGAATTTCCTACATGTGGTATTCCATGATTGGATGTGCCGTTGTAATAATTGTTGGTCTCGTCGTAAGCTTCCTTACGAAACCCGACGATCCAAGGGAGTTGAACCCGGAACTTATCAGTGGGCCTGTAAATCGACTAGTTTGCAGTTTGTTTTCAAAAGAGTTCCGAAGGAGTATCAAATGGGAAATCGGAGCAAAGTATCCTGGAGCTCGAATTTCAGAAGGAGTTCATAACGGAGACAGCAAGCAGATGGTAAGTTGAGGAGTCAAACAATATTCTTTTCCATGTGAAGACATTACGAAGTTCTGTATGATGTGTGAACTTATATGAAATTTTAGAACGGAAAGCACTTGAATGAACACGACTCCAACTGGAACACTGCCAATGCAGAAGGGTCGATACCTTGCGAAACGTTGAAAACACGAGATGGAACTGGGGCAGATAACAAAGCGTACAAATCGGATGATTGTTAGGACTTTGTTTGAAAGATGTCGCGTATGTTGTATGTAATTACCCGAAGTATCAAGAAATAGAATGCTGTGATAGGTGCCTTATGGACGTTTGGAATGAATACTGTTTTAATGATGCTTGCTTTTAAATTGTAATAGACTTTCTGTTATAACGGTTTCACTGTGTGCAGATTTGAACACCTAGAAGACAGTTGACTGGAAATTAAATTAAATGTTTCCTCGATGTCTCATTGCCTAGATGAACCACCAAACAATTTCGAGAAGCTAAAAAGCCCTTCGGAGCTTTTTGAACCAGTGTACATAGTCATTGTAAACTTAAGATTTAGTGTTAACAAAAATTAAGATTACCGACGTTTATCTGATATTAAGCAGCATATTAAGCCCATTGACAGAAGCCATACTACTTGTATCTGTGACAAGCACTATTAAACAGATGCAATAATGAGCGGCGGCTGTTTCCGAATCAGTTTTACAGCTTCTGCCCATAAGCATTCTGTTCTTCTAAGAGCTAAAGAAATAGCTGTTCTTGCTGAACGCTTTCAGAAAATGGTAAATGTCAACTTCAACGATATCATCATCGCTCACACAACTACACAACAGCTTACATGTCCCAGAAGTTCAAGCCCATGAATGAGCCATAAGTCTGTCTGTTTCTTCTACTTTTGGCCAGTTGCCAGTATTCCTCCGGCCATTATAGACACCGAAAGCAGTGAATAGCCGAAATAGTTGCCATTTCAAGTTGCACAACTTTTAAATTCATCGCCAGCTGATTCCGTTTTTCCCAACCTTTCTTTCGAATTCGTCAAACCGTAAATTACAAAATGGAATTCGCCATCGCTGAGGCCTTCACCATTGGCAACGATGGATATACTGGCAACCCAGCCGCCGTCGTTTTTCTAGAAACTGACGTAAATCTATAACTTCGAATCACTCCAACTGTACTTGCAGCACTTTGAAAAGCACTAATACCACTTTGCTTTCACAGGACCAAATCCCGGACAGCATCAAGCAAAAGATTGCCAACACCATGAACCTGAGCGAAACTGCCTACATTGCCAAAGCATGGTCCGCCTCAGCAGAATCCCCTCCTGAAGATGGCGCGGTAGTCACCCGAACCATCCGCTGGTTTACTCCAGCAGCCGAAGCCAAACTGTGCGGCCACGCCACCTTGGCGAGCGCTCGAGCCTTCCTATCAGCGCTCTCTTCTTCGAATCCACCGCCCAAAGAAATCCATTTCCTGTCCAAGTTCTGCGGAACACTGAAAGCACGCTTGGAGCCCGAGGACAACCTCATCACGCTCGACTTCCCCATCGACGTTCCTCAGCCTCTGGAAGGAGCCTGGGTGCCTGAATTCCTTGAAGCTTTACTCGGGGACAACGCCGCCGCTGAGCTTCTAGAATCTATTTCAATTTCACCCGAAATGATTAACGGAACTGTTCTTGTCAGGCTCAAGCTAGCCGAAGGCGAGGATGCTGAACAAGTGATTAAAAGCGTCAACCCCGATTTACCGAAACTGGAGGCTGTCGATACTGGAAAGAGCGTCTTTATGGTCATCCTTACTGTTGAAGGAGGTGGTAAAGAAGACGTGGATTTCTACGCCCGAGTTTTTGTTCCTTGGCTTGGGATCAACGAAGACCCGGTCACGGGCTCCGCCTACACAATGTTGGCGCCATTTTGGAATCGCGCCAGAAATGACGTTGTTGATGAGAACGGCGTTGGACCGTATTTAAAAGCGCGGCAAGCGTCGGCCCGCGGAGGAGACATCAGGTGCAGGGTTGTGGGCGACAGGGTTGAGATCAGTGGCAAAGCCAAGTTGTTCTGCCAAGGAAGGATGAACGTCTGAAGATTTGAAAAGCGCGCGCGCGCTTCTCAGTTTTTACCAGAGATTGCTGATACACTTTACAGTTTTTCTGTTTAATTAACCTTGGCTATATCAAAGCATTAAAATCAATTCAAACATTGCGAAATGGAAACAGGTGACTTGGAACTTCCAGTTTCAATAGTTTTAAGCTTGAAAGGATCAAAAGCTTAAATATCGATAAGCAACACAATCATGTTCAGCATAACATAAACAAACTACGAATATTTAGCTTCGATTCGCGCTTATCTGATAGCGATTTAGCAGAACGATTGCTACAGAATGCCGGTGTCATGTGAAAAATATCGCTCAAATAGCTGTTTAAGGTTTATGGAGCATTAGTTGTTTAACGAGCTGCTACATCTCATCAACTTCTTTGTAGTTCGTAAAAAAAGTACAAAGTATCAAGTTCAAAATGGCTACTGAAGACCTGAGCTCGCAGTTCAAATGGCCAGAGTATGTGGTCTTCGTCCTTGTGCTCGTGATATCAGCTGGAATCGGGGTCTTTTACGCCTTTTTCGGAAGGAAAAAGGGGGAATCTACTGAAGAATTCTTGATGGCCAGTAGATCCATGTCGACGTTTCCAATGGCGATGAGCCTCGTAGCCAGTTTCCTGTCAGCCATCGCTTTGCTCGGCAATCCCGCCGAAATCTATGTCTATGGAACGCAATACTGGTTTGTGGCGCCTGCGTATGCGCTGGTGTTTTTGGGCACTATTTACATTTACTTGCCTGTATTTTACAAGATGCAGGTGACTTCGGCTTATGAGTACCTCGAGAAGCGGTTCAGCTACAGAGTGAGGTTGGTGGGCGGGATGACCTTTACGGTTCAAATGGTTATTTATATGGCAATGGTTGTGTATGCGCCGGCGCTGGCGCTGAGTCAAGGTGAGTACGTATGTGTATATACCCTTGGCTGTATTCATGGCGTCCTTGAGGTTTTGGCGGGAGATTTGAATTTCGCGGGGTTTTCATTTCAGTAACAGGGATTAATACCTACTACGCTGTGACCGGGATCTTTGTTGTCTGCATTTTCTATACGGCAATAGTGAGTTGTATGTTACTTGAGTGGATACTTGAAATCAAAGTTTTGAGGCGGAGAATCAAGGTTTTTTGTTATTTCCAGGGAGGCATGAAGGCAGTCATGTGGACAGACACCTTTCAAGTTGTCATCATGTTTGTTGCCATGATCGCCGTGTTGATCAAAGGGTACATTGATGTTGGTGGAGGCGGAGTTATTTGGGATATTGCGGAGAAGAACTCGAGAATTGATTTTTGGAAGTGAGTCCACACATTTAAAGCCAAAATGCGGCAAAATTCAAAAGATTGTGAATGTTCGCAGTTGGAGCTTCGACCCGAGAGTTCGGCATACAGTTTGGGGTGTGACCATTGGATATTATTTTACATGGCTTGCAATTTACGGAGTTAACCAGTCCCAGGTTCAGCGGTATTTGACGGTTCCGACGATGAAGCAAGCGGTTTGGTGAGTCCAGATTTCAGATGGAGTACTTCATTTAGGGACCTTTTTGAAACTTGTAATAATTTGCAGGGCCATTTGGCTCAACGGCCTTGGAATCGCTGGAATGATGGCCTTGTGTTGCTACTTGGGGCTGGTGATGTTCGCCAAGTACCACAAATGCGACCCGTTGGCTTCAGGGGTGAGAAGACATATCTTTTAAGGTTTTTGAAATTGCCGCCATAGATTTTTCAAATTTATGCTGCTGGCTGATTTAGCAAGTCAAGACCAATGACCAAATCCTGCCGCTTTTTGTAATCGAAGTCATGTCGGACATTCCTGGTCTTTCAGGCCTCTTTGTCGCCGGAGTATTTTCTGGAGCTTTGAGGTGAGAGATTATTTTGGTTGCAAGAATATCCAGAAAAGAGCTTGTAATTATAAGCCAAACGAACTTTTCAACAGCACGGTATCAAGTGGCCTCAATTCTCTGGCGGCCATTGCAACCGAAGACGTCGTCAAGTACAAATGGAGTCATTTGTCTGATGAGCGGCTGACGTTGATTTCAAAGTTGTTTGCTGTGGTCTTCGGGATCGTGTCGTTTGCTCTGGTGTTTGTGATTGAACAGATGAGTGGTGGAGTGATTACCGTAAGAACAGTATTTAATTCTGACTTTTCGAAGTGGCAGAAGTGAACTAACTAAAGTATGATTTTGAAGGCTGCTCTGAGCATCTTCGGAATGGTTGGAGGTCCTCTTTTGGGCGTTTTTACGCTGGGAATGTGCTTCCCGTGGGCTAATGCAACGGTATTGCAGCAAAAGAAGTTAGTAACTGTTAATTAAAGGTGAGTTAGAAGGACGTTTTACTGGATTTTTCAGGGCGCATTCTATGCAATCGTAACGTCGCTCGCCTTTATGATGTGGCTCATGTTCGGAGCGCAAGTCGCCATCGGGAAGCAGCAGCTGGTTATACCAAAACTTCCAGTTTCGGTCGAAGGGTGTCCTGGAAACCTCACGTTGCCTGCGCCACCTGTTGGAGAAACGTAGGACTACATGTGTTTAACGTTGAAAACATAATGAAGAAATTATGTTTTGGAACTGCCATAACCTAATTTTAATTTTGTATTTCCCAGCGGCGGTATCTTGGAATTTTACCGCATTTCTTATATTTGGTACTCAATGATCGGATGCTTTATGACAATTTTCCTGGGCTTGACCATCAGCTTTTTGACCACGCCCCAAGACCCACGAGATCTGAATCCAGACTTGATTTCACCGAATATAAACAAGTTTATCAAGTGGATTTTGCCAAAGTCAGTATTACGTAGAATCAAATGGGAAATTGGTTCTCGGGGGTCAGGAGACCAGCAAAAGGATGCCTGAGATTTATGTGTACTTTATGAAATTATGATTTATTAACTACTGGAAACATTGTCGCTGTAGTTGCAGTTGCAGTTAAGGGCGGGAATATTTTGTAAATATAAAATTTAGTGAAAAACACTAATAAGTATACAAAATTCTAGTGGAATTTTCAAAGTCTTAGCCAAATCATTAGTGAATTTGTGTAAAATTTTGGAAAATGTTCTGTTGCAACTGTTGCTGTCCTCAACCATGTTGTTGCAATTGCAATTGTGGTTGCTGCAGCCCATGTAGTTGCTGCTGTCTTCGTCCATGTTGTTGCTGCAGTCCGTGCAATTGTTGCTGCTCTTGTCCATGTTGTTGTTGCGGCTGCGGATGTTGCGATTGTTGTGATGAAGATGAAGAAAGCGGGATTGCAGATAATGCAGACAAGTCAGAAGCCCGATCTCGATCTGATACCAACAACAGCGCCGAGACTGCCGACGAAGAAACTTTTGATAAACCTTCTGAGTCTCGCGGCGGGAAGTTGATGGGAAATAAAGTTAAAAGTTAGTTTGGCATATTAAATGAATGAACCGCCCCACAACAAAGAGAAAAGTGCTATGAAGTATGTTTGATTCTTGGTGGTTTCTGCAGAGGGACTTCCGACAGTCTCCGGTGTCTATAGATACAGCAGAACGTTGAATCGCCTCGTTTACTGTGCAGGAAGATCAGCAAACGCTGGAAATTCTGGATCGCTGCCAGCGTCATCGTTTCGCCCGCGTTTTGGCCCTGAAGCACAAAGAAGCAGTGAGTGATACGACCTGAGAAAACGACTTTAAGGAGTCTTCGAAAAATGGTACATTCTTGGTAAATCCAGTGGAGCTGGCTCAACTTTGGCGCCAACCAAGTCAACGTTTGTAGTGGAGATTTTCGTAAATTCGCATTTTGTATGGATGGGATAACGATAACATGCATATAAAATCGTCGTGGTCGTGAGCTGTGTATACCGCTTATTTCATTTCTGCTAAACAAAAGCATGCAATCATTCTGCCTCCTTTAAATCTTACATTTATATCTCCATGAACAATGATCATACATCAGATGGCTTCCGAACAACTAGCAGTGTGAGCTTTGTCAGAAAGGTTCTTGTGCTGAAGGTGCTTCTGTGGAATTGCCAATTCAATCTAGACTTTGATTCTCGTGAATATCAACACGTGACACTGTTCCTTGGAACATGATTGAGATTCGAGATTACAAAAGGTCACAGGTCACTTCTGCAAAACTCAAAGCCACAAGCTCATACATGCACAGAAAATTACGTGGATAAAAGGACAAAAGCGTACAGGTTAAGATCATATCGAATTACTGTTCAAACAGAGTCGTGATGGACAGAACGTTTTTCATGGCCGCTTCTGGCCTTTGCTTGCTCCTTGGCGGCGTCGTTAGTGTCGAGCTTGCTGATCAAGTCCCTGGAACAACTGAAGCGACTTCGAAGCTCCATGGTTGCCCTCAAGTCCCCACCGCGTTGCAGATTCCGTTCGAAGCCTGCTACGTTCACGAGTCCAAAGTAATTCTCCTCATGGCTCAGATTTCAGCAGTTCTCAAGACGTTAAACTTGGAAAAAGACTTCACTAAAAGTGTTCAAGATGAACTCGGAAAGCTGCCGAAGGTTGGGGAATCTGTAATCTGCTCGAACGAGAAAATTCAACTGCTGACGCATGAACTTGTCTGGATAACTCAACAAGTTTGGAAGCTTTCAAATTGGCTGCAGGAGCCTGCGGACGCCCAAGTTGAAATGATTACGAAGAGGGAAATCGATTTGATTCGCCATCTTTCGAGTAAGTTTCAGATTCAGACCGTGGCTTTAGAATTTAGCTAAGAATTAGCGAATAAACGATTCATTTTCAGATCTCACTGTGTATGCCGGAGACTCGCCAGCGTCAGGGATGCAACTCGTGTCCTTCAACACGCAAGTGGATTTACTCGACGCTGGTTTCAAGAAAGCTCTCGCCGCGCTTGGAGCCCAAAGGCCCATAAGGAACAACGTGGAGTCGATTCTTGCCTCAATCAAATCCCAATCTGCCTTCCACGCCAAAGAGAAGAGAACCCGATCAACTATTCTTGACCCCAGCAAAACAGTCGCCGAATTGATTCAACTTTCCAAATCCGGCCCGGAAGAAATGTCCGAAGCGCTTCCCCAACTCATCTCCAATCGCTACGCGGGAAAACTTGGAAATGCTCAAACGGTTCTCGACTTGATCAAACAGCTGCCGAACGTGGTTCATCAGATGATTGGCTACGCTTCGTTGTACGACGCAATGAAGGCCAACTCTGACCTCGAGTCCTACGAACTGACCGAGCTCGTCGTCCAACTCCGTGGAATGAACGCTTCCGTTACTTCAGCTTCAGCTGGGATTCCTCCTTCTGTTCTGACGAGATACACGCAACTGGTGGACGATGTTTGGCCAGTTCATCAAGTCGTCGGAAGGAACACTGGTTGCAGTTTCAAAAACTTGAAGTATAACAGTTTGATGCACGGGTGGAGTTACATTTGTAGTTTGAACGTTGCACAACAGGAAATTAGTCGTTTGAGGGTTCATCCAATTCCGGGCACAGCAAAGTTTGCCATCATCAGCATCTATCATCGTAATCAGATATATTCATCACCGACCGAAACCTTTTCATCATCTAAAAGAAGTGTCAAATTCCGTAACCCGCCTGTTTCCGAACTTTTTGCCGAGTGGAAGTTGGTTCCTGTTCAAGGCGGCAAATACTTCAAGATCCTCAACGCTGCGCACGACGAAGTCCTCTTCGCTGACAAGACCGAAATGAATCCAAATCAGTCTAACTCTCGTAGAATTTTCTTGAAAAGACATGATTACCCGCATGCTCATGATATCGAGTCTGATGCGGACCTTTGGATCATTAAGTGTGCAGATTGATTAATGACTAGTGTTTGAAGCTGCATAAAAGTAGTTATGAAATTGCCTCATGAGTTGTTCAAATTGTTTTTTGATATGGCCCAGAACTCCTCGTTTATTTCTAATGCATGCAACCAAGAATTAAAATGCTGTAAAAGTTGCAGATTCAGTGTACTCTATCAAAAAGTAGAACTCCTTCAGCAAGTATCACGGCCTGCTCATACACCTGGTTTTGGCCTTTGAGACTTGTGTGGGTTTTTGCAAATGTGTAGATTCGTATAGATCCGGAAAAATGCTTTCGAAATCATCGTCTATGTTTATTGAACCGCCTTTTGAGGGTTGTTTTCTCTGGATTTACAAGCACTCCAAGGTTGCTGGAAAGATTCTCGTGAAGAAACCGCTTCTGTGGAATTGTCAGTTGAAATTAGGCTTTGATTCTCGTGAATATCAAAATCTGACACTAATCCTTGGTCAAAAGTCACAGGTCACTTCTGCAAAACTCAGCGCCACACAAGGTCATGGAAAATTAGGAAGATTCTTGTGAGGGAGTCGCTTCTGAGGAATTGGCAATCCGATCTACATTCTGATTCTGAGGAACATCAAAACTTGACATTCTTCGTCGGAACACGATTGAGATTCGAGATTACAAAAGGTCAAATGTCACTTCTGCAAAACTCAAAGACACAAGGTCGTATAGAAAATAACGGGGATGAAAGTACAAAAGCGGACAGCTTAAGATCATATTGAATTACTGTTCAAAGAGAGTCGAGATGGACAGAACGTTTTTCTTGGCCGTTTTTGGCCTTTGCTTGCTCCTTGGCGGCGTCGTTAGTTTCACGCCTGCTGATCAAGTTTCTGGGACGACGGAAGCAACGTCGAAGTTCAATGGCTGCCCTCAAGTGTCCACCGCATTGCAGATTCCGTTCGGTGCCTGCCATGTCCAAGAGTCCAAAGTGACCAAAGTCATGGCTCAAATTTCGTCTGCTCTCCAGCTGTTGAACCTTCAACCACACAACGGTGAAAGTGCCCAACTTGAAGCATTGCCGAAACTTGAAGAACATAGGAGGTGCTTGGACAGCAAAATTCAACATGTGACAAATGAAGTTGTTTGGGTTACTCGACAAATTTGGCGGCTTTTGAGTAGACTGCAGAAGCCAGCGGACGCTCAACTTCAGTCGCTGAAACAGAGGAAAAATGACTTGGTGCGCCATCTGCGTGGTAAGTTTTTCTTTTTAAATGTTTGAAATACTTGGAGCTTTAAAAGGAACTCGGTCATTGTTGAATGTAATGTTTCAGACCTCGTTGTGTACACTGGAGGCTCGCCAGCGTCAGGAATGCAACTCGTGACCTTCAAAACGCAAGTGGATTTGCTCGACGCTGGTTTCAACGAAGCTTTCGCAGCGTTTGACACCCTGAGGCCCGTAAGGAACAACGTTGAGTCGGTTCTCGCGGCAATCAAATACCAGTCTGACCCCAGCACCAAAGGGAAGAAAATCAGGTCGACCATTCTTGACCCCAGAAGAATTATATTCGAATTGGTTGAGCTTTCCGAAACCTACCCTGACGCCATGTCTGAAGCACTTCCGCATCTCATCTCCAGTCGCTACGACGGAAAGCTCGATAACATTCAACTGGTACTCGACTTGATCAAACAGCTGCCGAACGTAGTTCATCAGATGATCGGATACGATTCGCTGTACGACGAAATGAGCGCCAATTCTGACCTCGAAACTTACGAACTCACCGAGCTCGTTCTCCAACTCAAAGGACTCAATACTTCGGTTACTTCTGCGGCAGAAGGCATCCCAGCTTCGGTCCTGATGAAATTCACGCAACTCTTAGATACTGTTTGGCCCGTTTATCAGGTCGTTGGCAGAGAGTGGTGCGAATTCAGAAATCTGAAGTATGGAAGGACCATGACTCAGACTAATCTCTTTAACGTCTTGCAAACCGAAGATGTTCGTGGTTTCTGGCACATCAATGCAGTCCCGGGTACAGCAAAGTTTACGACCGGTCAAGATGGACTCGACGGTCATGGGCAAATGTACTCATCAGGACACGATGTATATTCTGCTTCCCGACGGAGCGTTAAATTTCGCTTTCACGACCAGCCTGGCATCGCAACACAATGGAAGTTTGTTCCGGTGAACGGCGGGAAATACTTCAAAGTGCTTAACGCCATGTACGATGAAGTCATGTTCGCTGCGGCGATTCCTTCTTCCAGTAATCGTCGACTGTTCTTAGCAAGACACGATTACTCTGGTGTTCATGATATCGCCCCGGATGCGGACCTCTGTATCATTAGCTGTATGGACTGAAGACAAATTAGGATCTGAAATACACTTTAAGTAGCTACATGTATGCATAAGCAAATATCTAAAAGCCTACATTCATTGTTTGGTTTAGTCACATGAACTCTCTTTCCAGGAATGCTTGTAACTCCAGCTCCAAATCCATTGGCAGTAAAGATCTCGAACCTGCAGATCAATTTTCGTCGTAAAAACTATTCCGTCCCCATCCACTAGAAATGCTACATGTATAAAAAACAGCGCGGGACCGGTTTTTTGCGATTCATGTTTCCTGATGAAAACATTGAGCTATTAGGGTTAGCCAAAATGACAAACAAGACTGGACATTAGAGTATACAGCATATAAGTATGATGTCACAGGACAGGATTGAACAGTATTGTTTTATAATTCCGGGGCAACGCTAATGCGACCATTAAAAATCAAGCATAAAACAAACTGTCAGCTCATAAAATTTCACTACACTCTAAAAAATCATTAAAACAATCTTCATGTGTAAGTATATTAGCCTCTGTAAAAACCCATATCCACAGATGTATCCTCTGTACGTAAATACTATTGATTCGATTCAATTGACTGAACATCCCTCTGCCATCTCGTCATTTAAGCACTACTAGTCATTTCTGTCATCCTACAAACTATTATGGCGTATTGCCATAGGCAATCATGTCGATTTTCAAACTCATAACACCCAAGTAAACAGCTTCACATACCCAACTGAAACTTAACAGCACTTTATAACCTACTTAAACTTCTTTGAGCACTTGTGTATCTTTGTACACATACGTCAAGTTGACGTTCTTCAAGCTGCCTTCTTCTTGGTCCCCTTGCTGAAGTAAGCCTTTCGGAAGAAGTTGAGGAAGAGTATAAAGTAGGAGCCGTAGATAGTGAGTCCGACGTAAATGTTGAACATTGTGCGTTTGCAAGGAACATTGTTATCTGCAAAAAACCGCAAAGCTTTGGTTAGCCACACACTATCAACATTCTTAAGAATTCAAGGATTCTACAAATACAGCCTGCCCCCAAGAAACCAGCAGTGTTTCCCAGTTTCCGTATATGGATCTTTTGGTCTTGAACGCTGTTTTCTGTCAACACACTGTATTGTCTCTAAATAGCCTCGTATCAGCTGGACTACTTACGGCGAATCCACCACGTGAACACATTGATGTACAAGCCGACAATCATCTGGACGATTTGCAAGATTGTAATG
>JAQGBJ010002145.1:0-18027 GCA_034698345.1 Sphaeridia pumilis
AGGCAATCAACGGGATTCTTCACGGGACTCAACGCCTACAAAGTGGACAATGTCAAACATTTTTGCCAAGTACATTATAAGAACGGGTTTTGCAGGAGAAGAAGAAGAACGACAAAATCTGTCAATTCTTCGGAACTGGTTCTTGGATCTTCGATTTACGTATAAGGCTACAAACGTCGAAGTAAATTCAAAGATATTTGCGTTAGTCTATGGCAAAACTGTCTGCAAATAGCCATTAATTTTTTGAGCTCTTCCGAAATTCGTCTCAAGTTCATACCGTTGTTATTACAACTTTTCAGCACCACACCTGCAGACAGACTTTAGCCAAAATTAACGAAAGAGCGTGCCAAATTTCGCAATTGATGGCCGTATCTTTATGTAGTTTAGTTATACCAAACGAGCCTCTTTTTCTCTGAAGAAACAGTTGCTTAACTCCACCTTGACACGTCGACAAATTATCCACGTTTTAAACCGTACACATTATTATATATGTACCTAATTGTACTTGTTTTGGTACTAAAAGCTGATTCCATCCGTGTCTTATTCCGTTTCAATTCGACTCGTTCCTCCTGCAAACCAGGTCAGGTTTTTTCTCAAGTGTGATTCCATCAAATCAAGGTTCAAAATCATAAACTTTTTTCTCTGATTCTTTTGTCCAACAGGAGCTTTGTGTAATATTTCACTCGAGTTCTCCAAGGGCCAGTTTTACAACCGACAAAATTGACATAAAGCTAATGCAGTCTGCAGTAGGAGCAACTGCATTGAGTTTGAGTCTTTTTTTGCAAAGCTTATCCCTTGGTTATCCGTGTCAAACAAGTTGCTCAACTCCAACTCAAAACATGATAACAGAAGCTACTACTTTTTCGATGGCCCAAATCTGGTGGTACTGCCTTAACCTACGGCTTTACGACCGAATACAAAGTGTTAACAAGGATGAAAAATTCCCAGCCTCGTTTACAAGTAAAAACATTGCGTTTATTTGGCTCTTGTTCTTCAATTTTTGCTGATGTTACAATAACCTTTGACCTGGAGTTTAAAAAGTAGAATCAGGATAAAAGGATGTCAATAATAGACAATAAGGGATCGCAAATCAAGTAACATCCTCCAAGAATCTCGCTCAACCAGCCAAGTTATTTGGCTTTGGTTTATCATGTGCGAACCTCGCAAAAAGAGTGTCGTTCGCCGGAATGAGAGTCGTGCTGATAATGAAGATGACTGACAGGTGGGGTCTTCTTCTTCTTCTTCTTGTACCTTTCCCGTTTTATTAACGTCACAATTTTTTACTCTCAACTTCAACTGACCTAACCTGTATTCAGTCGGACTCAATTCCCATTTTTCTTATTGCAGTTCGTTCAACGAGTTGAACATTTAAGAAAGCAAAAAGTGAATTCGCCAGTCGATTTATGATCTTAAAGCTATCAATTTGTCGCCCCGTCGGTACATATAAGCGTAAATTCAAAATCTGTGAACATAATGAATAGTTGATGCATCCATTAACCCTGTTTTAACGCCATTAAAAATGAAATAAATATTCTTCCAGTCACTCTGATTCTGATTGCACTGACTTGAACGGTGAAATGAGAATTTTTACCGAGTGTAAGAATGCGATTTTAATTTTTTCACCCTGCAATCAGAGATCTTACGTAATCCTCTAAATTTTACAGATCGAGCCAAAACTGCTGCATACAAGTTCCGCAAGATTATAAATACCTTAAAAACCCACTGATTGGCCTCAATTGATAAAATTAATAAAATTGCCGTTTCCTCCTTCCCCTTCCTTCGTCCTTTGTTATAAGCTTAAATGCCTCAATATAATTGCATAAAATACTTTTGCTTACCTTATGATTCAAGGAGGTCTCGACGGGCATACTGGAACGTGTAAAATACACAACACCGCAGATCCACACAGCTCCCAGAAATATCAACAGTTTCGTGTTCCGTTTAAGCAACATGGTGATTGGATTATGTGGATCGGATCAACCAAGATGACCGACTTGATAAAATAAAATACACAAAACACACACGCTGAACGCTGCTGGCGCTGGCTCCTGCTCTTAATTCTTTTAATGTTATTTACGTAGTCTAGTAACGCGAAACGCTGAAAAACGTTACGGACCTCCAGACGAAAACACTATAAAACTTTTATGTTCCCGCGGCGAAACACGGTTGCCGATACAGAGTCCAGGTCACTTGCAAAAAGCCGCGATGCGGTTAGATTGTCGGATCGCTTTGGCAGCGTCATCAATGGCGGCGTAGGTGGCGCTGGATTCTGGTTACATCAAGGCCGTTCTGTAAAAAATACAAAAATGAAATTTAGCGTTGCACTCCAGTATAACTTAAAAAGGCCTCCAGCAAATTTATGAAATAAACAAACGGCACCAAACTCTTACAAAATTCACCGTCCGCTAAAAATTTGATTTCAGACGAATTTGTATTTAATTTTTATTGTCACTAGTTTTCTGCAAACCATCTTCAAAAATTAACTGATTTTATACTGAACTTAATATCGTATTTAAAAATATAAGAAAGCATCAACTTTCATTGGTTTGGTTCAAGACTTCACTCAAAGCCACAAAGGTCGCGCGGTCAGCCAAATACTTTTGTTTCAAAAGTTGTAAGCATTGAGCCGAGAAATTATGTTGTTGTTAAGTGCCATTTCGAAATATTCTGAATTTTTGCGCAGCATTATTTTAGTTAACTAGCTGTTGAACTAGCTTGAAAATTGGACGACTCATCATGCGGTTTTCAATAATCCAACGACAAAGAATCGAACCGCCAGATCAACACACTGTTTAACGCGTTTTGATTACCGATTTACTGCTTCCTGATTACTAATAATCGAAAAAGTGCGGAAGCTCCCCAAGGCACACATCCGCCTTTTTCAACTTCTCAACAAGGCCCGTTAAAACCCGTGCCGTTACGTTAAGTTTGACAGCTCTTGCGCAAATTTTGCTCGGCCTCACGCATCTTGAATATCAATCATTCAGCCGGCCATTACGTATAAAAATTACGATTGGAATTGCGTGAACCAACGGTTAGTTACGTCCATAATAAATAAGACGGAGTGTCGAACGCGTAGTCAAAATTCATCATCCCGTTTGCTAAGTAACTAACCAGTCTTCTTCTTCTTGACCTGCTGCAAAATCAATGCCTTTAAGCCCTTGTTCATAAGTAAGTAGCGAAACAGGATTCGGAAACCTCCAACAACCTTCACAAGTTCAATTAGCCTCAGCTTCAGCGATCTGATGAAGAGACGGTGTCGTTTAATGAAATATATATTTTACTATACGCTCACAACAACAAGAACAAAATCATCTTTGGAATTTCGCCATAAGGAAGCAGGGGCATACGCACATTAACGCGCAGCAACTGGTCTGCTGATGGCAGCGCAGCGCAGCAGCGTTTTCCTGACCTACTTGCGCTGCGCGCTTCTCGGCGCTCTTATGGCTTGTAAAGAGGAAGCGTCGTCTTCGTCGCTTACACAACAACACACTGTCCTCTTGACCATTGACTCATTAAAGGGCATTGGAAATTTTCATTGCCTTTATTCCAACGAATTCCAAACATGTCTCTTAAATCACATTCGTAAGACAACAACAGCGAAACGCTCTTAAAACTTTCGTTTACGTCTTTGTACAACAATAGGCCAACAATGGCAATTTTTCCCACTCTTCGTCTTCTTTCTGTGTGTGTTATTAAATAACAGATGAAACTGTAGAAGCGCGCAGCGCTGCGCATCTTCACATGCCGTGTTCATGTATATTTGCAAAGCGTTTCCCATGTTAACTAATAGCCTCAGCCGGCCATAAATTTCGATTCATCGAGTGAAACTTTTCTGATTTTTGAACGCTGCTCATAAGCGTTTTGTTGGTCAACGTTGGTCAACGTGCCAAAAAGTTTGTTTCTTTTTTGTCATCATTTCCATCGATAATTTGTCAATTTATATACACATGTATATTTGCCAAGCTATTGTGAAACGCCTTAAAAAAGCTCCGAGCTCCACGTGCTGCCTCGCCTAAAAGCGTTGACAAATTCACCAAACTGAACTTTTTAATTTTCGTGGAGAGTTCGCCAATTTTGTCGCCAACTGCTGACAATAATGGCTGCAATTTCCGGCCAAAATTTGATTTTCGCTGAAACACTGCCAAAAAAGCGACGCTAGAATAATGTAATTTTTCATTGTCATAGAGCGCAAGAAGCAAGAAGAGCAAAAGGACCAAAAGCGACATGAGGCGCTTTTGGAACAAGATTAAATTTCACGCCTCATGAGCCCTCAGTTACCAATGTTTGAGCTTTGGGCTTGTCCGGAAGTCAACATTGACTGTATATATGAGCTTCAGCATGCTTAGCAACTTTCCTCGGCCTTGACTGATATTTATTCACGCGAAATTCGCTAAAATTTGTACCTCCAACTTCATAAAAGTTTTGACAAATCCCCAGTCCAAAAATTTTAATAAGCCTTCAAAGCGCCTCGCTTTGAAAGAAAAAAAACACGAGATATGAATTTATTATATTAAATTCGTGTCTTTCATCTCGTCAACTTTTCCCTTGTCGTCGTCGTCACCTTGCGTATATAAATCACATCTTAAAATTGAAACAAAGTTTCCCCAATGCACATGCCTAATGCAGGATCTTCTTTTCAAAATTAATTTTTACAACTGACCAGCAAGTCTTTTACTTAGTGAGAGAGAAAGCGTCGGAATGAAAACACAACAAAATATAATGAATCTCAACGACCAAACATTCGAAAAAGACAAAAGTAGATTATGACAATGTAAAGCCGTTTTTTAAAAGTCTTTCAAACAACAACAAGAAGACACATTGAACTCGACAAAATTAACTCAAGACGGAAGTACATATAGCAGAAATGCTCAAATAGAAATCATAAAACATAAGTGGCTTAAATAACGCGGAATGAGCGCCGAGCGCCGCGCTATTTCGAGGATCAAAGAATTTAGTAGACGAAGAACATCTCGTCAAGTCGTGACGTTATTAAAGGGAAATTATCGCAAATTCGCATTGTGAGAAGATGACATATACAACAAGCCGGTAAGATTCGCAAGAGAAAAGTCTGCAAGTCCTCTTGATCAAGTTTTTACCTCTGTAATCAAGTTCATCTAACTCAATGACAATCGCGTATTTCTCCAACAATGCTGTACAATACAGAAAAAAGCAATTGTAACAGTACTTCTACTACAATTGAACTCAAGTAGGTGGTACAGTTTGTTGGCGAATTTGCCATTTCCACCAGCATTTTCAGTCCTTTGTTTCAACTTTGTTCTAACTCAGGAAACTGAGGCAGGAATCACATATAGTGTTTCTTCCTTTATGTATGCAATTGTATGAGTTCAGAGATCAAATCATCACAACAAACGAGAGGTGACAGTATTAAGAATAGAGCCGTGGCAACAATGCACTTCCGGTCCGGCAAAACAACAAATGCAATGAAATGACAAATGAGCAACGAAAACAATCCAGGGAGCTTCCGCCAGCTAATTTGATGTTGTGTTTTGGTGCCGATTCCCGTGATATATTCACTTGGAGGAGACATGATCAAATACAAGACTGGGTTCATAACTTTGAATGGTTTCAAGCTCATATAAAGCCTTTATATTCGACCTAAACAAAAAGTTCAGCCGACCAAACCGCACCGGAAAAAGGAAACGCCCGATTACGTATAATATCAAGGTTGAGCTGTATATATATATAACGCTGGGCTAATAGGCCGAGAGGCGTATTCAATAGCAAAATTTCGAATTGCAGCCAAAATACACGTATCAGCTGATCTATCAATTTGATCACTGTCGTATACATATTGTTTACGGAAATTTATAAATCATGTCAATTTCCTCTCAAGCTAATTCCATTATACGGAGTGGAGATCCTGTCTATTAACTATTTATATGTTGAGGAGACTGTGAATTCTGAATGGTGACCATTGAGCCCAAGCCACTAACTACTAACGTCATAATCATGCGGATTGTTAGCGCGAATTAGTTTGTGACTTATGTTGAATGCGTCTCCACTTATATACACCATGCGCCATTCACCTCAAATATTTGCTCTTGCAATTATCGCATTTGTACGGTCGTTCGCCGGTCCGCCGATGGGCGCACACTTTACTCCTCTTCCAGCTCAAACTTAACCATAGCCATACATGTACAGTTACAGTTGCTTAATTCCTATAATTTGAGGCAGAGAAATTCTTGTATCTGTGAAATCTTTGGCGCAGCCTTTGAATTTCTGAATCGGCACCAAAGTCCAGCAACATTATAGAATTTTTTTGGTAGCCAAATCCAGTAGGTGAGTCAGTGAGTCAAAAATCAACTGAATTCCCAGCATTCACAAGTTCAGCCCATAAATTAATATTGCGCGGGGGAGAGCGCGGCGCGCCGCGCTGCGCGCGCGCGCTCTTCAAAATGCCTCAAGATTGATGACACTCGATATTTCAAGGACTAAAAGTGGAGTGGAAACCAAGGATGAAAGTGACCCCCATAAAGCGAAGACACATGTTATTATAAACCTGAATTGATTTCTCAAGGCCATTTACAAGTCCCCCAAAAGTGTCATACTTTTCCTTTCCTTCCTTTCGAAACCAAACAATAACACGTTCAACAAGCGCGGCGCTCCTAAAAATAGCCGATTACAAGGTGATCTTGTTGTCCTCGAACGTGAAAAGGAACAAAATTTCTCCCTTAATCAGTATACAGATCGACTGCAATACAAACAGAAAAGAAATATACAGGTTCCACCGGCTGTTCGAAAAGCTTTCGTGTGACTTGTGTGTATTCTTAGCTGTTATTCACTGAGTCGAGTCAGTTGTTGTTCTAATCAATTCCCAATCGAGCTTCCTTGGTGTTTGCTAACTTTTCCTTTTCTTTGGTCTCAGAAGTACTGAATATTCATTATACACATACACATCCATCCACTTAAAATTTACAAAAACAAATACAATCACTAGAGACACTATTAGCCCGACAGCTCTACTAGCGTGTTTCGCTACAATTTTCACCTCTGCTTCTCTCCTAATTACCAACGGCTAGTTTGTAGTTCCTTCAAAACCATATCGGTTTCCCACTAATCTCGCCTTCTTAAGTACAGTCAACCACTAATAACGCTTCGGGTCATTAAAAGCGTATTTTCTGGCTCTCTGACCACCAACACAGCTAACGAACAACAAGCCTGGTTCTTTCGAATCAGGCTATTATCTTCCAGCAGCTCCAATTCAAAATTACCGCTTACAGCCAAAACATTTTAGGCTACAACTCCAAATAACCCAAACTTTTACACAGTTGTCACAGCTGCAGATACTTGAGCAAAATGGGCAAGAGGGCAATTTCATAGTACTTCCATCCATGTACAGCAATCCAGCAATTACCACACGGCTCTAGAAATCTAATTTAGCCCAGCTGTTATTGTCTAGATCATTAACGGAAATTACAAGGAGCGCAGCAGCGCCGTCGGAAGCGTCAGCAGCGCTCAAGCCTCGCTCACAGCCTTGAACATCTCAAGTCTTTCAAAAGTTGGACACTTTCAAAGTCCCTCATCGCCACAGTGCTATTCACATTCAATTATCGGTGTATTCAACCAGTCAGCGAATCCAAAGCGTCATAGCAATTTACACTCAAGGAATTAAACTTTATTCATGGCCAGGGCTACTACTTTAGAGACACACGGACCTCATTTCCTCCTTTGTTTTAATGCCAATTTCTCTGTCCCGCATGCTCATTATGACGCTTTTCAGGAGCAGCGTATCCGGTACATTTCAAACCGTAAAAACCATTATCATCATCAAGCCTTAATCTGATACTCCTTGCTATGCATTCATCCCTCCGACACATTTCTCCACTTCTCACAAGAGTAACGTTCCTAATCGGGATTTCCCGCGCTGCAAAACGCTGCGCGCAGCGCAGCGTCACCCTGTTGCGTAACGAGCAGCGCTTTCCTCCGCCCACATTTTACCTTGTGTATCTTCTTCAGTGTATAATTTTATGATAAAGTGCCTTTAGTTGGAGGTCAGCTGTGAGAGATCCACTTTTTACCTATAATTTTGGCCATATACTCAGTAGTAGTATGGTTATTTACAGTTACTCAGTAGGTTGAAGTGCATCATGAAAATGCAATATGCAATTAGGAACCTTCACACGACCTCTTCAAAATATCTTCAAAATATATTCTTGCCACTAATCGACCTTGCCACCTTCGCTCAGCTTTTACAACAACATTCACCATTTAAAAATGTTGAAAACACTGCAGTTTTGCAACATTCCTTCACGTTGCCAATTTTTTGCGAATAAATTTTGTGGCCCTTCTCCTACAGTCCGTGCTTTGTTATTGGGCAACTGTGGGAGATGATTTGTGTTCAGGCTCGCTTCTCCTCAATCAAAACATCTTGAATTTTATTATTATCAACTCCATCATTTTATTTGGCGATTGCAGAATAGCAGCATTGCTCGATTGAATTCATATGCGACAGGAGACGTTTCTGATTCACATCATTACGCGCGCGTCTTGCACACTTTCAATTGAAATCGCCCAAGCAAAAGTAATATAAGATGAAAACATCTTGCCTTCTTCTTTTTAATAAAAATCGCAATTGGCAAACCACTTTGTTTCAATGGTTATATTTTCTCATGTCGTCATGTCGCCAAGAAGTTGAAGTGCTTTTGCTTGCCTCTTTTTCCCCAAATAATTGAAAGTACGAGCCCTTATTCCTGTTTCCTCAACTGGATTCCATCAGTTTAGCCTTGAATTATTTATACATGCAGCTCAAGAAATGGAAACACCTTTTCACTCTCTCGATCCTTTGCTTGTTCCCTTCTTCTTTTCACCTTATATACACAGTATTCTGAAACGGATCTTCAAGTCCAGAATCTCCCAAAATCTCTCGAGCTATAAATAAACAAACCCGTCTTCATCTCCATCTTGCTATGAAATAAACTTGTTGCATAAGCCAAAACTTGTAACTACACTCCACGATTTCGACAACTATTTCAGCCCATTTTGGTACTTCTTATGATTCTTCAAGAGCTGAACTCTGTTGACTTCTCCACTGAATTCTGCAGAGGACCAGAATCCGCATCCTCGCTCTGAGATTTTGTCTATATTGAGGAAATTGAATAACAGGTCTCAACTCTGGAAATATTTCCTCCGTATTCAATCTATTTCTATCTCTGCCTCACATCTTCACTCTAACTCGCGTAACCTTTTCCATGAGACGCCAGAACAGCCCAATTGAACTGAACTTTCGTTCGTGAATACAGCCTGCCTAAGGCTTTTGGAGCGGGATTCTGGTGGTCCATAACTCTCAGTCAGAAGGTCATGCGGCTTCAGCAGCGACGCCGCTATTTCGAGAACAGCACACCACACCACACCAATATTCCAACAACATGTTTTCAGCTTCAGAGCTATTATAGGAGATTCGCCATGATCGTTTCTCCTATTCCTCCTACTCACCACAAGCTACTCTCCAAGCGTTTTCGCTAAGCGCTTAAGCGCCAGCGTCTTGAGCAGATTTACTAGTAGCCTATTAACTTTAATGATTCACTCGCAATATATACCGGCCACAGTATCTTTCAATGAGCTTGCAAATGGACCACAGCCTACTTTGTCTTCAGAGTGAATATACAATATATAATGTATACATACAGCTGATTCTGGCAATGTCTTCTTTCATTGCCTTTTTGCGAAACCAGTTACTGTCATAGATTCGTCTTCTCATATGCTCGTCAAGTCAAGAAGACTCAAGACTACACACTCTTGTTGCGATAAGCGAAAAAGTACAGACACGTTTTATTGTCGCTGCTCCTCTTGCTGACCATAAAGATTCGCAGAAAGAAACAAGTTATTCTATGCTCCTTATTCTCAAGTCCAAAATTCCGAAAGGGTACGTACGTCTTTAACATGGCGCTTCAAAAGGGTTCTTTCAATTTCAAACATACTTTTGCATTATCAGCCTCCTCAAGTTTCCGGCTGAGTATTCAGGAAGTTTTAGCCTGAATTCAAGCGCACTTTCAATTTTTAAAAAATGCAAGACTTTGGTGCCGTTCAAGCACATTACACGTATACATCGCGATTACTTTAAAGATAGCAACAGCGTTCCAGCGGTAACAATACCTTTTCAAAGTCGTGAATCCCCAAAAACTTGTCAAAATTTCACTGATTCAAAACTTCCTCTTTGGTAACACCGGCTCATCCCACACCAGAATCACTAAAATCCTCAACTCTTCCACCACAAACCTCGCATTTGTACTGCTTTTCGCCCGGTTTCTCACTATTATTCCATATCCCTGCAGGAAGAGGAACACGCTTTTTTGCTCAAATTCGCAAAGGGGCCATGTGACTTCAAACACACTTAAGCAAATTCACAATACTGACGGACGCTGCTCCTGACTCGCTGTTGACTGCGCTGCAGCCCATTCAAGACTGAAGAGTAGAGCGGCGGCGCGCGTTCTTTCCAAGAGCTTCTTCCAACGCTTCTGCTGTTTCTCCTTCTGCTTGTAACTGTGGGAAAATCTCGTCTTCTTTCCTGTGTGTATGTGTGTGTCCTTTCTTGTGCTTCTTCTTCTTCGTCCATTCCCACATATATACAGGCCAGCCAAAATCTCTCGCCGCCGTCCTAATGTTATAAGCCTTTCTTTGCTCGCTTCTTCATCTTTATTTCTTGGTTTCCCAGCCGAAACCACCACCAAAACTCCGTCCCAAAACTCTGCCCAACTTTATATCCAAAAGCTACTGACACACAAAAAGCTCCCGGAAAACAAGATACCCGCCGCCGAACCAAAAATCTTCCAAGTAAAAGTTTCTCTATCGCAAAAGCTCTTCTTTCTCCGTGTCCCACATTGCCTTCACCTAATTCTTTCTACATTTTGTCCAGAGAAAAAACTCCCGATAGGACTCGTTCCGTCCACGCTTTTAGAACGACACAGAAATACGTGGCTCACAATCACTTACGCTTGATCTTACAAGGTTCTCAGCTTATTGCCAAAAATTCCAAGAAACCTGAGCTCAAAGAATCAAGGAAGAACAAGGGAGGAGAAAAGTACCTTCCCGTCATGTTATTACAGTATTTTACAAGCTAAGAACAATGTCACGGAAATGGCATTTTCCCAAAGTCGGAATCTCATGAAGAGAAAGCAATATATTTAAGGGGAAGCGGGAGAAAAGGGCTTTTCTTCCTTGTGGTTCTCACCAAGAATTTCCAACAAGAGAAAGCTATCAGCAGTCAGCAGTGTGCTTCAGTCATTAGATTAGAGAGCTAATGGAGCGCCATCTACTTTTAAGGCTCTACAACCTACAAAACTCTCGACGCCCATTAAACCCATCCGATTATTTGAAGCTCATGAACCACGAAGAATTTATTGGCTGGAACATATTAATGGCGGAGGTCGGCCATACAAACCAAGCCCACGCCTCGAGCTTCTTTCGAAGATTAAACCAAGAGAAGCGGGAGCAGCTCCATACAAAACCCATTATACGACAAGGACAATAAAAGTGAAAGCAGGCGAGGAGATCCTTGTTGATTCTATACGGTGCTCCAGAAAAGAAACGCTGATTCTTCTTCGTCCTCCAGTCCTCTAGCGGCAAATGAGATTCAGGAGTCCTGAGGTGCAAAGCACGTGAAAGAAGCATAGAAAAATCCAGCATTTTCAATCCCTTTGCCTCCTATTATAAATTCATTGAAAGTAAACTTAATTTTGGAGGATACGCTGTTTTGAAAATCAAGAGAGAAATTATGGCGAAACTGCTGCAGATTTTGGAGAGCTGGAGAAGAAAGCATGCAATAGCAACTTTGCCAGTTCCACAACTTCCAGCAGTCGTACCACGAATAATAGTTTCTAGCGCTAGCGCTATAGAGCTCTATAGCTAATGCTACTGTGTACTTCGGAACGGAGGCGAGAAAGCTATAAGCTGTGAAGAAAGTCCCTGATGGCTACTGTGTAAATATGCGGTTTGGGCAGTTGGGACGCGGCTATTTACGGTATACTTTCCCAATGAAACAGAGCCTGTATGAGTGCTCAGCCATAGCTACGTCACACAGCTACTAGAAGAGCTTCTTTTGCCAATTGGACTATATACAGCGAAATTGCCCACGCTGATATCAGAGATTTAGTGAGAATCCCAAGGGATTCTTATGGCGTTCGGTGAGATTGATGGTGATGTTTTCCCCAGAGCTTTCTTCTGACTACAAGGTGGACAAATTGCCAAAAATAGCAAGTGCATCTAAAATTCTGTATTAGTGGGAAATGAAGTAATAATGAAATATACGAGCTTCAACCAAATAACCCAAAGTTCCACCACTTATTCGTTGTTGGTTCCTCCAAAATGGCTGCTTCGGTTTCAACCTCTGCCGGCTCCATATCCTTATTGGATTCAGTACTCGACTTCGCAGTATCCTTAAGATCGTTTTGATGATCGTCTCTTCTGCCCCTACACATTTCAAAGATGCTCCTCTCCAAGCCTCGATACTCCCCGCGCTGAATCTGGTTAAAGAGCGCCGCGCTATTCAGTATCAGTATCCATAACCATCCGAAGAGCGCGCACAGGTATTCCTTCAGTGGCACTTGCCGAACCCACGGTTCCGAAAGGTAGTCGTCTACTTCCGCAAACAGAGGATCCACTTCGCGGTAGGCTCGCATCAGAACCATCATTTCGTACAGCGTTTGGACGGTGTACATGTGTCGGAGGATTCGGAAGATTACCAGGGCCACCATCGACAGTGTGTAGCCCAGAACCATCCATTTGTGGATCTGCAACACGTGAAGACCCTTTCGATTATCGCCAACTTGAATTATTATATAAACCTTTGGGTTACACATACCAAAAAGAAGCCCGCGAGGCCCAAAAGTCCAAGTGAAATGAACAGCACATCATAGACGAGGAGCAAAATCAAGACTGAAATACACTGAAAGTTTATACGTTTGTTGAAGTACTTCAAAGACCTTCCAAGGGCTTAATCTCAATCTCACCCTCTTGGGCGTGCCAAGTGGTACCTTCGACAGTGGCGTTACCTGTCGATCATTAAAGGGAGATTAATGCTGCCTCATGATTTTTATATTAAATTATGTATATTTGAAGCTCTTACGTTGCTGAATGATCACTTCATCTGAAACCTTAAAAAACTTCAACTTCAGAGATTCGAAATATCAAACCTAAATGGAAGACTTCCAGTGGACTTACAACATATGCATTAGGCGCTTGCTTGTAAGTCGCGTTCCTTTTCCCGGAAGCATTGTTTCTGTCAATAATCGCCTCATTAACCGCTATAATTTGCTCATGTTTTTCCCCAGCAACTTTATCCATTTCGGTAAAGATCCCAGTAAGACTTGCCAACATCCAACAGAAGATACAGAACCGTATTACGCCGATCACCTAAACAAGCCATCAATAAACCGCAAGTAAAGGCCTCAAAAATTTCATAAAAACAACTTACAATCTGAATACAAGCACCAACAATGCATCCCGTCCTCAAAGTACAACTTCCATTACATAACCACCGAAATATATAACAAGGATTGAAGTGCCCTTGGCCCTGCTTCAGCTCCCCCTGGCGGGGCTTCTTCCTTCTTTTCGTTATCAGTATAGTCGGGAAGTTTCGATCATGTCGAACTGCATGAGGCTCTTCGAATCTCACATTTAGTGTTGGATTCCCTGTTACATTTTCTCCTTTCGCCATGTTGCCTGCTTCTTGAACATAGATTTGATTTCCCACCAATTTTTCTATAACTCGATGGTGTCAAAACCATAACAACTTTCTCCGCTTCCACCTAAGTTTTATTCATCCCATTCACAACTAAAACATTCTCTAAAGCTTACGTCTATAATTTATTTAGAATGAACAAAGCCATCGGTGTGTGCTAATAGTGAGTAAGGCCTACAAACTAAGTCAATAGTGGACTACCCAAAGCATATTTCTTCCTTATATAGTTCGACTATTTATAATAGTACATACTTCCTTCACAAGTTGCTGCGGTTCGGTCCAGCAAAACTACACCAGTAGTGGTAGAAGAACACCTAATGTTCATCATCCATGTGTATTGCGTGAGTGCCTCAGCACTACGAAATTCCCATAAGTAAACTAATAAAGAGTCTAATAGAAAAACAGCGATTCATACAAAGAAAAAACTATCGGTCCGATCCCGATCGAATCGACCACAGAGGAACTTATTACACGAGTGCAAATATTTCGCAAAATTTTCGTTCTCTCGAAAAGTTGGTAGCAGCAGCAGCAGCACGATTACTCAAATTACATTCTACCGTCTTCTTATATAGTTAACTAACATGACTTATAAGCAGACTTAGCATTAGCCTTAGCTGTATAGTATAGCAGTTGGTTAGTACAAAGTGACTGTATCGATGCGGCAGTAGTAGGGTTTTGATATTATACTGATAGCAAATTCCAATTCTATATACGATTCACGTCCAATCAAAATTAACTGACTAACTCAAAATTAACAACTAATAACGTTGAATCAACAAAAATATTATCCTTCGCCAATCATATAGTCTTACACACAACAACAAGCTGCACATGGTTCCATCAAATTCAATCCTTCTTCTTCTTATGGTAACTTACATAGCCTGCCCATACACCTCTTTTCAAGCTGTCTACAAAGGTACCTTGCAAATTACAATCAGCATTTTCCTCCTTCTAAATTCTCCAGCATACACTACCAAACAACAGCATCAATAGCTTCTCAAACCTTCTTTTCAAAAACATTGTTAACATTGTATAATATTAAATCTGTATACGGTAATTTATAGTATAGTGAAATCTATCCCTAGCGCACAAGATATAATAGCTTACTAGATAAAGGAGTATAGAGTTTTGAAAGAGACACGCACGAGTCATTCCACACAAATGACCTTCCTTCCTAAAGTATAATAAAAGTCGAAAAGCACTAAAACTACACGATTCCCCAACACGACAATCCTTTACTTCTTCTTCAGCGTAAAGAAGCCCTTCTTCTTCTCCTGTACTCCAGACGTCGCAGGTAAGGTTTGTGCACGCGATGGTCCAGCGCCAGAATCGCTCACTGAAACGTTCTGGATCCCACCAAGCCATGCCCGCATTTCCTCGTCGTCTTTACATTGGAATAAGTATTCGCCTCCGCCAGCCAACCTGAAATTGTCCAAAATCCATTACATTTCGTCCCCAAATATCAAGTTTTTCAAATATTTCTTCTTCCTCAACCCACTTTAGACGGAACACATGCTTCTTCTTCGTGTAGTCCGCAGCGACATCAGCCGTCGATCCCGTCAAAATCACTGGAGCCTCCCCACGATGGAACGCTTCTGGCTGCAACTTAGCCGTCTTGGCGTCCTTGAAGAAAGTCATCGTCTTTCCTCGGATGACCACGTACACCTTATCCCATGATCTGAAAAACCATTCATTATTAGACCCTATTCCATATTCTACACTGTATACTGAAAAATATAAACATTTCCAACTCTCAACTCACCTGTTCGAGGCCTTCTTGGTCGTACTTTCCCATTCATGCTTCCTCATCAACCCTGCCTCAAGCATTGGCTCATCCCCGGCACCTCGTTCTGAAACCACATTAAAATCCAATTAGAATCCACTCAACCACCATTACGCCAACATCAACTACTCCCGGGACTACCACATGAAGAACTGAGAGAGGCATGACATGTATTTTCCCCCCTTTCCACGCCGTCACCACCGATACAGGATTTCAGGGTTTACATTGATATCTATATAGAACGTTCAGAGGAAGCCGAAATCTACCACGTGTTTTGTGTTCTGTGTACAGTCCGTGTATAGACTTTGTGTAACCCAACTTGTGTACAGGTAAAGCAATTATCATTACATATATCACATCAAATGTCAGCGAAACACATCACAAGGCAACACCAATTCGGTATACAGTTTCAGACAGATTTACACACATCAAGGGTACAGGAAAGATCGTGCAAGGAAAAACCTTTCGTTTGAGGCCAGCTCTACAACTTCGCCGATTCACTTCTAATCCATTACACTCTACTTCCATCACCTTCCATTTTTAGTTCTTCATTCTAAGTAAGGTTGTGTTCTAATATTCACCAGCGCCCTCTACCGACGTTTCCGTCCTCTCCACCACTATCAAAAAAAGCTTTCTACATTTTTTAAAAATTCTACAAAATTAGTCAACTACTTCCAAAATACTTCCAAAATTATTAAAAAAAAATATTGTAAATTTTCCCATTACACACGGCAAAATACCTTTTCGCTTAAACTTTTCGTAATTAGATTCATCGTCTGAGGCGTACCCACCAGGAATACCTTCCAGCGTGGGCACCTTTGACTTTTTAGGCCACCGGAAACTACGAAACGGTGACTTGGAACGAGAACGACCACTCTTTCTCCTCTCGTCAAAGGAGGAACCAGCTGAATCATACAGAGACAACAACCAAGTCACAATAAATTAAAAAATCATACACGTTAGACAAAAATACATTAAATACAAATCAAAAATTCATCCTCAATCATCATGCGAAACCAATACTGTTATTTCAACAAGGTTAGTACAGTACAAAAACTCAAGCAACAAGCCCTTGAGAACATGACAACGTCACATTCGTTAGAAACATAAAAAAATACAAATCAGCAATCTTCGGTCCATTTCTCAAGCTTCGGGTACATTAAAAAGCAATGGTATAAAATATAGAGTAAATTAAATTTCAAGGTGCAATACAACCAAATTACAGTTCACCACAGATTACAAAGCGGAATACCAATTACTCACTATTATAAACTCTACTAGCATCGCTGACGCTTCGTGCAACCAAATTCTTGTCCCGCCCATCTCCAGCGCCTCCTCGCGGTGATGATAAGCTCATGCTTTTACTTGCTGTATAAATAAAACCCATAGAGTAAAGCCATCAACTTCAAGAAATTAGTACATATCCAAATTAGTATTAATTGCATGCACCCAAATTAATCAGAATCAAACACCATATTTTCAGCTCGTTCACTTCTTGCTTTTATAAAGTACTAAAAGTTCAAACTAACGGTGACTAGAACGAGTACTAAAAAAATTGCTACTCTCGCTAATTTTCGCAGCTTCTTATACTGTCTGCAGCGCCCTCTGGGAGCACTATCAAGCTCAACAGGCATATCAAGTACTGCGTCGCCTGGTCTTAAGGAAAGTCTAACGCTTTTCATAACGTCTACCGTTTTTCCATCTTCTACGTCTATTACGACATGAGGATTATCAGGTTTTCTAGCACTATTTCTAATACGACATTCACATTCAGGATCTTGACTTTCCCATTCTTTCATCTTCTTGCTAATGGTATTTTCATGACTGATAAATTCTTTCTTGACCATCTTCGTCATCGTACCTGGTTTATGTCCTTCAGTTGACACTGGCAGTGTTGCACTTCTTGACACGCCGCCTCCACCAGAGGGCGAAGCGACGCTTTCTCGTCCGCCCGCTCCTAGTGTTTTACAATTAGACATCCACAGCATTGATAGAGAGTGAGAGCGTGTAATCATAGGCATGCAAAGAGTGTGAAAGACATTTTTTAGATTTTAGAAAAGCTCGTCAACCAACCAACCACACAACAATACTGCTTCAAAGTCAAGAATATCCCGCAAAATACGTTACGAATTACTTTGAAAACCCCCGTTAGAAATATTGCACTTCAAAAAAACTTGGAGATTCTCTCCCAAAATTACAGCAAATATAATATCGCTTATGATAGTGGAAAGCTTATTTAGCTTATTTTTCAGACCGACAAGACTTGTGAAAAGCTGCACTCGACAATCAATTAGCATCAAAACTTCACACACTTGTGGCAAAAAAGCTTGAGTTCTTTTCAGTTCTGTTTGAAACGGGTTCTCTTGAAAAATCCCTACTTTTTTATCTTTGACACTTGAAAATTCGCCTGAGATTTCCTCCTGATGTATCCTGGAATGAAATGTAATGGCGAAAACGATTATGTGGATAAACTTACCGGCTTGTTGTGCCTGGGCCTCGCGTTCTGATAACTGTTCGGGAGATCGAGAACCGTCAGGTCGGTCAG
>JAQGBJ010002146.1:0-18025 GCA_034698345.1 Sphaeridia pumilis
TATGCTCCTCACGCCAAAATCTATGTAAGGTAACGCATATTCAATCAAAGGTGACAACATGTCCAACTTTCTCTCGCTATGAATAGCCCGAATCCGCATGTCGTGTGTGTAATTCTGTAGCGGAATATAATGATACTTAGCAGTCATTAGTACGGCACAGGGACTGAAATATTGTTGTAATCTTTCGTTCTCGAACCATCTTTCCAACTTGTTCAGTAGCCTCCGGGCATATTGCAAAAGTTTGCGAATGTTACTTTACCTCTTAACTTAATTAGCAAAGAAACATAGTTTCCAAGCTAATTGACAGCGATACACAACAGCAGCGTCAGAGAAATGTAAGCGTAAAATGTACCTCTAAAAGTTGAATCGGACGAGAGATATTACTATCGTTATATATTCGTTTATGATACATGTAAGACGATACATATTTGTTAAATTGATAATTTAATGTCGTCATCATCTCCCAGACTGGTAGCTATAAATTGATTATTATCGATGATGATGGAGCACTAGCGCCAGCCAATTCAATGTAATTCGATCAGCGGAAAGAGCAGAGACTATACATGTAGTAAGCTATTTCCATTACTTTTAACCTACAAAAGCGTTTTTATATTAGTAATTTAACACTCGTATTACATAGGGAAGAGTCAAATTGTAAATTGTACACACACGCCTTTAGGAATTTACTTTAACATAACGACATAACCATGTACATATTTTATACACGTTTTGTATACATATTTAGGTTACGAGTTGGTGCAAAATATATGATGAATTTTCAAAGACTATTGTTGGTATTGAAGAAAGAATACGAAGACGAAGACGAAAGCAATTTGCGAATTGTTTGAATAAAGATTCGAGAACGTACTTGATAAGCTCTTTTTATTATTCTCCGTCTAAAATACATACTCTAGTAGATTCTAGATTCTAGAATTCAATAGACGTTTCCAGGAATAATTATACTTGCTGTATTATCGTCTTTTGATATTTGAGAATAAGAAAAGGGCAAATAGATTCTTGCACGACCCTCTAGAAATTCTTAATCCGCGACATGGTACAATAGACGCATAGGCTTCTAGTTGTAGGAATCTAAGGCAGCTATTTGAAACTGGAGCTATTCGAGTATCGACGACAAAAGTTTATTCATGAAGGCTCTTACGGAGAAGGTCGTTTCATATTAAAATTCTAAAGGTTGACTGTAGAAGAGTTGGCTTTTGCTTCTAGGAGCTCAAGAGGCAATTTTGGAACATTCAGTCATAGAATCGGATGAGTAACCGGCGTAATATTGTTCGGTGATATTATTATTACTTTGAGGGGAGATGGAAATAGCACGTAGGAATTCAGATATGTATGCAGGAGCAAATTGATAATAGAAGAAGAATAGAAGAGTAGCATAGGGCAAATTTTGTCTACTTTCACAGGTCTGAAGTTCCAAGAGGACAATAGATGGAAACGGGAAACCCGGGAAAAGTTGGGGTGCGTGCTAACCGACATTTCGGAGAGTTTCAATAAAGCAATGGTTTATAATAATGGCGGTAAGTTTTTGATGGCTCCGGGCGAGCAGGTGGACGAAGAATATGAAGAAGAATGTACGGAAATCCGGGGCTGGAAGTCTTGAGAGACTTGAGAAGTACAGCGGCGGTTTATGTTAGGTTTTGAAAAGAGAAATGGCAAAAGTAGCAAGTAAGCCTGGATCAGGGAATGAGTTTGGTGAAAAATTTTACAATCAAACGTGAAGAATTTAATATATTTGGCAAGCAGATGTTGAAGACGGAGACGACGGAAATGGAGGAAATTGTACAAGAAATATATTTTGTTTAAACGAGGACAAGCTTGAGCTTTCAAGGATTTGGCGGCAAAAGGTAAAACGTGAGGTCAGAGAAGGTGGATTTTCCAAAAAGGAACAATATAAAGAAAAAGCGCCTCGAATTTCGGCATATGCAGAAAAGAGTTATTGCTTGGACGACTGAGACAAAGTTAAAGTTAGCGTGAAGAAATTGTAGTTTTCGAGAGCTATAAATGTACGTGCTGAGTGAGCTGGAGCTTCGAGCGAGATTTTGCGGGGAGCTTAAGGCGGGAAAGTGTTCTAGAAATTGTAGAAAATGTAGAGCAATTTCAAAAGGAATCTTAAATGGCAAAGGCGAAACCCACGTGTGTGATTTAATGATGATTTTACGACAGACCACCGGCACTTTGATAGACAGTGGAGAAATTGGACGGGTTGAACTTTAGCTTTTACAGTATGTCAACTATGGGCGGGCTCTATTCCTTTGGCCGTAAGGAGTTTAGAAACCCGAAATACAGTGACATACTGTAGGCGGAAATTCCTTCCTAAATCAAGAACAGTGGAGCCTGAAGCGTGGAAAATTCGTAAGTCATACCTCTGAAATTAGGCGCCACCACAGCTAGTAGACCGCTAGATTCTAGATTCTAGAAATTTCGAGTGGAAACTATGGTGTGAATTACTGACCTGAAGACGACGACGCTGTGCTCCTAGCAGAACTAACACTTTCTTTAGTTCACCTTTTGCTATTATAGAAAATTGCGGCTATAGATTCCTAGAATCCTAGAAGAAACTTTTGAATGCCAAAAGGCTAAGTGGAAACCCGGGTACAGATTTACAAAAGTTAGTGCCGCTAGACCGAAAATAGAAAGCGCGTGGCTCGCTAGCCACCGTCCTAAAACCATAGAGAGAGAAAGCCTCGAGCCATAGAAAATAGTAGCATTCGTTCCACGAGTGGTGAAAGCAATATGCGAACAATAAACGTTAGAAGAATAGGAGAAAGCCGCCGCCGCCACCGCAATATCATAATGAATTGTAATTTTATCCAATGGATTCCCCATTTAACGCCAGCGAAAGAAGAATGTGTGTCCATTTCGAATTCAAAGGTTCTCTAGATTCCCGCCATAACTCATTTCGGACTTGGAACAAAAGCCCGCGGAATCCAAACGGGGCCCATTTACGTGGTCCCGGGGATGTAAATAGCGGGTTTGAGGTGTTGCCGGGGGAACAATTAGCTGGAATAGTTTCTAGTTTAGGGAAACGCTTCCAGCCTTGTTAAGACAATGTAGGAGCTAGAACTATATTCTAGAATCTAGAAAATACGAGTTGGCTAATTCTATTGCAAAACATGGAGGCTTTCGAAAGAATTTCTATTGCTTTTACCCTGAATTTTCAAGATTCTCAAAGGGTCGAAGCTCTAGAAGCTCTAGAAGAAGCGTGGGCTAAGAATAACATGGCAAATAATGGTGTATTTCTAAACTCTAATCTTCGCGGATGTTGAGAGAAATTTGGCATGTGGGCTCTTGAAGAAGCTCGACTTTGTTGAAACTGTTGCTGTTGAAAGGGGAGAAAGACAAGTATAAACCAATTAAAGTTCAAGTGGTCCCAAAGTTGGGCCACCGAGGCTTCGAGGACCAAAGCTGAGACTGCCAAGCAGCTTTGACGTTTACAAAACTTGAAAAGAAAAGAGCTTCCAGACATATATAATAGCGTGGGAGCGGGAAGAGCTGTGTGGCTTCCGTTTTCGCGACTATTCTTCTTCTAGAAGCCACCGCGTCTAAGAGGCTTCTATCAAATATGTGGAAATGTGGGACAAACTCGGTTCAGACGGTCGTCAAGACTCGAGAGAACAAGAAAGAAGCACGATTCTAAGATGGCGAGATAGCCTTCTTAAGCTTTGTTAATCTTTCGTGAAATCGCAAACTTTTCGCTTTGATGCGCACAGAGAAAGCGAAACACTGTGAGACAGCGTGTGTCTTGGAGGGTTGAATAGAAGCGAAGCTAGAACCAAGCGTTTACAGTATGCTACGCTTCTGAGACGGGGGACAAATAAGAAAGCAGCAGCAATGATAAGTGTGATGACGTATATGAGAAGGCTACGGAATGGGCCAAGTTTTCGCCGTTTGTTAAGCGGTTCTTCCATGGAAGTCTTGGAGAGAGGAGACCAATTTTAGCAACTTTTCGCAAAGTAATAAAGACAAACAATGGATTGAGGGAAAACAAGGAGAAAATATTTAAGCATTGCCTAACCCCGGGTCAATCTGCGTTAGAGGTCACTCAAATTTAAGAAATTGTACAAACGGCACTTTAGTATAGCATAATTTTTCCAATTCAGGTTTTTGGTTTTTGATTGACACAATATTTTTCGAGGTCAAAATGGGCGGAGCTTCCAGTCCCACTTGTCCTACAAGTACCACTTTTGGGTGTCAGCCCCGAACACTTCAAGTTTGTTATTAAAACGTATAACTTTGTAGTTTGGTCGGGTGAAAATTACCTTGTAAACAAGCCTTGGCGAAGTACGTATTTTTTGGATACGTTTTTTCCGTATATGCCCGGGTAAATAACAATAACAACAACACAAAAAAAACGATGGGCTCACGTGCATAACCCAAACATGTATATAAACACAAGGCGCTAAGTTATAGAGCAATTTTTACCGGGTGATAATACGTTGAGCAATGGCGGGATAATGCCCGCCTTCCGTGACAAGACTCAGTTAAACCGTTTGTTCTCCAGCTTATGCTTTCTCAACGTTGGTTTTAAGCGGTTTTCCCGCATACAAGTGACCAAGCGTTGGGGGCCGTTACAATATTACACAATGTGTTTATTTTGCAAACGAGTCGGGCTATACAGGACACATGGAATTAGAAAGCGGGAAACAGATGAAATATACGCGTTAGTTTCCTCGTTTTCCTATTCTCATTCATCAAAACCACTAAGGCTCTTGAAACACCCTCAAGTTGAATGCGCTCCATGGGACGCTTTCGCAGCGCGAAGCGCAGCGCAAGCTGCGCTTCGCGCAGCTACGCGGGCGCTTCAAGCCGACGCTAATAATGCAGACAGCTAAGCACGCGAAAACGACACCAACAAATGCTTGCAAGAAACGCAAGGGCGTACGACACAAGTCTCGTTAAAAAGCAAAGTAATGGATGCTGGTCGTGAGTTCGTTTAACGAAGTGAGTTTAACGAAATTTGTGTGTAGATTGGGCTGAATCATAATTGGCGTGTGGACAAGGAGAGAACAAGAGCAATTACAACACACTTTGTGTGGTGATTGAATGGACTGCAGTTGTTGAAGAATGTTTTGGAATTGCAACTTCACAATTGTGGACAATTTGCGGTTTACCAAGTGGCAATTTGTTGCAACTAAAACAAGCCTTTGATTCAAGTCAACATGAAGTAATTAAAATCCACTGGTGACGACGGGGTCAAACGGAGGCAAGGAATAAGGAGGGAAATAATATGGAGTTGGTATGGAATTACAGTATAAGCAAAAGTAAATCAAGTAAATGTATGCGTGAGAGAGATCGTTTTGGTCGAATGTATTCAAGAATTCAAGTAGTTAACGAGAGATTATTATTACAAGTTTGTGTATGTTCAAGTATGGACTGGACGTGGTCGACCACGTCGTGTAATGGTTTGGTTCAGTTTCTGCCTCTGACTCGTTGCAAATGTGACCAAGGAAATGGCCATTAATCATTTCTGAGGACATGAGCTCCGCTTGATAACCGAGAGGGTTAAATACGAGCGAATTCACAACTGATGAAAGGTCTCAGATAAGCAGGAAAAGTAGCCATAGCACACACAAGAAGTAACGAATATAAGCGTTCAAGCTCTGAATCAAGAAAAATGATTAACTGCCGGACCTGCAAGAGACGCTTGCCTTGGGAAAGCGTAAGACGATGAATCAAGAATATAAAATGACTGAAAGCAAAAGCGTTAAGATACGCTGCGCTGTCGACAAAGCGAATTAATAGCCAACAGACTCCTGACCTGAAGAAGAAGTGAATTAATTTTTTAGATTTGGGTTAATGAGTTTGTTTTCCAGCTTCATAATCTTGAACTTTGAGTGTCAGTAAACATTTGCTGGAAGAACGGCACCAAAGTCTAGCATAAATAAAAATTTGCGCGCCAAGAGCGCGGCGCGAAGCGCGCGCGCTTCGCGCCGCGCGCTCTTCTCTCGCCTGTTGCCGACCTCCGAGTAAACAACTTGGGTGCCAACTCGTTAACTCTCAAAACTTTTCCCGCCACCACAATCTACCCGCACGGTAAACAAAGACAACCACCAAAAACCGCAAGCATCCATCGAGTAATTCTCTCTCTATGGCTTTAACCGAAAAAGAGAAAAACCCGGCTAAAAATTGCGACACACGCAATACATCAGCTCCTTGTCCCGTCCATTTATATACTTATGGACCGCACCAGGCCATATTTGTCCATGTCCGGCCCCAAATTCCCCATAGCGCAACTAGCGTCTAGTTTCTAGTTTCTAGAAATTCTAGTAACTCTATAGCATTTCCCGGCTCTTGTTTCTACTTCATCCATACTTAACGTCCTGCCTGCTTACTTACTTAGTGTTGGCTTGTGTTCCAGTTGTTGTTAGCCGGAAAACAGATGGATGCGAAGGTGGCTCTCAAAGGACCCGCGTCGGAAAATAGATAGGAAAAGTTAATACAAGATCCCTGTGGGACTAAGGCTCTTCTAGAACCATGTCCAGCTACTAAAGCAATCGATACAAACAACATGCACGTGTTTTTGATATTTCCCCGGGTTAAATACAGGCCATCGCATGACTACCCGGCTGTCGAAGAACAAGAACGCGTACTTGATTATTACAAGAACCTCGTTTTTACTAATAGTAGCTTCCACGAAACCCATTGTCTTTTGCAAATTATATACAAAGGCGGGTCTCTGCCAAAGACACAAGCCTGTAATTATCACTGGCAGCTTTTAGTTGTTGCTGCTTTATATGTTTTACCCGGGTGTTTGGTTTGGCAAGCTTTTGCGTTATCGTCCATTTCATCCGCCACAATTGACGTGTGTGTGTCCGAAATAGATAAGTAAATGGGATATTACACGGAATATTCGGAATGTACTATCGTATAATTTCAGTCAAATATTGGCACAAGGCCCTATGTTACAGCCCGTAACTTACACAGAACATAAGCTTGAGTGAGGGGAAATGAAACTCGTGACTAAAACTTGTGTTTGCAAAATCCATTAAATTGATAAATATAGGGCACAAGGTTGGATCGGAATTATAATCAGTTTCAGCTGGAGAAATATTGACTTGCGAGGAATTTCACTGAATCGACTCCCAAAATTGCCAAAAAGCCAAGTATGTCTGCCCAAGTCGCTAAAAAGTTTCTTCTATTTCTTGAGTTGGTAATTTTTCTCCAGAGCAAATATAGGCTTTGTAGAGGTGAGAGAAATGGTGGCGTTGAAAAGTTTCAAATTACACTGTAGATTCCCAAGGACATTTTGATTAAGTGTAATTTTGGTGACAGCTCAAATATACACACTTGACGTGACAGGAACACAAACATGGACGTCAACTTGAAACTCTTTGAAAATTTACGTGATTCCCCTTAATAACAGTGAATGAAGGCTTGAAAATACACACACTTTTGTACAAGTGTAACTTGAACTTTTCGGGACAAACGTTAATTACTTTTCATGTACAGACATGGAGGACGCGGGCGGTCGGCGAAAATTGGAAAAAACCCGGGACTTTTCCCAGAGATGTGCATATAAGCGGTAATGGAATTTAGCGAGAGAAATGAAGAATTTTCGCAAAATGGCAAATGAAACTTTAGTCAGTAAAAGTATTACACGAGAGAGTGAAAGTTTGAGAGAGAAAAACTATTAGCGGGTAACTTAGTGGGTCGTTTTGGGTTAGGAAAGCTGGGATGGCGGTGGCGGGAATAGTTTATCAAGTAGGAGGTCAGTAATCTGGAGGGAACAGGAAGGGCGGGAAGAATTAAAATTTAAATTGGATTAATAATTCCCGGGCTTTATCATAATGTAATGAGCGAGCTAGTTTAGTTGTACGGCAGAAACAAGGAAAAGGTCAGCGTTGAAACAAGCGCGAAAGCGAGTTGGTGGCGGGAAAATGCTGTACACGTTCTGGGCGGTGGAGAAAGGAGGCGGGAAAAGTAATTTGCGTGAGTAAAGGCCACATGCATTAGCATGGGAAGGAGAAGACTCTGAACCGAATAATACATTTTCGCAAATAAGTAACTTGAGACGTGCTTCGAGTTCATTATCGAGGTTTGGGATGTATTTTCTGATGTTGTGGCTGGATGACGGGGATTAATTAAAATTTGGCGGCAAAAATGACTCAAATAACAAGAAAAAATCTGAGATAGAAATTTCGCAAAATGGCATAAGTTTCTATAGAAACTTTTTTCATTAAAATGGTGAAATCCTGGTGCATCTTTGTGATTCTGAGAATTGTGTGAATTTTGTTCTTTTTTTCTGAAGAGTCTCTTGTCGTAACGACCTCGTTCAATTAAATTCACTTTAATTCTTCAGGTAGGTAATAGAAAACAAAGGGTTGAGAAGCGAGATTATTTACGGAGGAGCTTCGTCGTAGGCGGCAGACAATAATAATCGAATAAAGCCAGGTTTCACAGCAGGACTCGAAATGACGACGGTTCCCGTTTCACTTTTCTTTTCTCACCAAAGAGTCTTGTCGCTGACTGCTCCGAGTTTGTATTACGTGAATTTGGATTCTCTGACTCGAGTATTTATTCATCAAGTCTCGTGCTTTTGTTTACGTAACGTGACGAGGTACAATGCAGTTGGTTTCCTGCTGACTTGTTGTTAGTCGCTTGTTTTCTCCTTTTCCAGTAGTAGAAGCTTCTTCAATTATGTAATGGTAAATGTTGCAAGTTGAGAGCAAAGAAACTGTCTCGGAACCAACAAGGTGTGAATGAATCACCATCTCTTTCTCACCTTTATGCAAAAGTTTCAATTCACACAGGTATACGGAATTTTGAGAAGCTGTAGTCAGCGTATGTGTAGGCGTCAGAAAGTTTGAGAGTTTCAATTACTCAGTGTTTTGGTGGTGAAATGGAGAGATTTCCCTTGTTTGTTTCTATGTACATTAGGTTATTGTTTTGCAGGAGCTGTATTGTTTTAGCTGGGGAATTTGTATTCATTTTGAGCAAGTTGGTGGATTGCTTGCATGCCGGAAAACCAGAAGCAGAACCGAGAGACAAGAGACAATACACCTATGTGTAACGTAGGAAGGTATGAAGTAGTTTTAGGAATCGAGTGGGCATCATCATCCCCTTTCGATGACGGGAGGGGACAAAGATGACAATACGACAAAACTTAGCTTTTGTGTGGATAATCTATGGGATTTGTCAAGAAATGTGAGGAACAGTGAGTTTGAATTTGATCAGATGATGTAGATTTGATGGAATTTGTGCCACATTTTTGGTGCCACAGTAGGACATTTAGATATTTCTTAGTTAGTAGTGAGTATTTAAGAAAGGTATACAAAACCAGTGTATTTCAAATTTGTCTTCTTCGCCGCCAAAGAAGACCAACATAGCAACCCAAATGTTTGCCAAAATTTTGAGTGCCAATCTTGATTCGCATTGAAAAAGACCATTGAAACGTCTGCGTCTCCATGTACGTATCCTCCAAATCCTGTGCAAGCTTTCCTTCATAACGTTGTTGTGACTTTTCTTTATTTCAAATTGCTATGACAAACTTTACGCGTAACACATTTGTTCAACATAATCAACACATGAAATTTTCAACGTAAAGACAACACTGAAGGACTTTGATGAAGAAGCTTATTAATCAAAATATTAGAACCTCTTCCTTCTCAAAGGTCACCATGAAGCTCATGCTACATTTTTACTTCAACTCATGAGTCTCTGCAAGATGTCTTTCTGTTTGTTGTGGTAATGGAAATCAGAAGTCGTCCCAAGAATTTGATAATTGTTCAATTAAATGTCCATCTTTGATGTTTTCTTCAGAGTTATTGTAACGTTCAATACAACTGTATATTTTGTGCAAATATGCTACAGAAATCAGCTTCACATTCTTCAGCAATCCAGAACAAGCTTTTCACAAGACTAGTACATATCTAACAATTTCTAGAGGATTTGTACCATATAATGGGCACATCCAATAAAAGCTCTTGCTGTAATTGTTTCGAAGAAACAATTTCAGATGTGCGGACAAATCGTCATGATCATTTGACTCGGTTCTCCGCCACAACGAGCAACCTCGTAAAAAATGAGTACGTAGAAATGTGAATCATGATATTATGTTTGAGGAAATTTAAATCCCTCTGGCGACGGCGAGAATATGAGATTTTGAGTATAAATCTATTTTCAATTCAACAATTAATTATGCACGTGCAGATTGACTCAAGCGACGGGTTTTGGTTTAAAAATGTAAACTTGGCAGTTATTACTGAATAGCTTATCGAGTACTTCGTAACTTGAAGTTTGGGGATTGCTTGTTGTTGGAAAGTAACTTACTGAGTGGCTGTAATATCACCGGATTTTTTCTCTGAAAATCCATGTATAGCCTTTGAGTGGAAAAAGTTGACGAGGCAAACGGGCTCTGAGCCCGCCCACCCTCATTGGTCTCCCAAACAGTCTACATGAGATGGTCTCATGAACCTAATGGTCGAAGTATCCTCAACGATCCCCATAAAGAAATTAATCCTAGTATACCTAACGGTCCCCGAGTACCTAGCGGTCTCAATATACCCAATGATCCCAACGTACACGTTCACGCTTTGAAATTTAAGAGCTTCTT
The DNA here is from genome assembly GCA_034698345.1 of Sphaeridia pumilis. Lineage (NCBI taxonomy): Eukaryota > Metazoa > Arthropoda > Collembola > Symphypleona > Sminthurididae > Sphaeridia > Sphaeridia pumilis. The sequence goes on from JAQGBJ010002146.1 coordinate 10,571, forward strand.
ACTTTTTTTAGTAAAATAGTAAATTGATTACTAGCTGGATTTAGTCAGCTTTTACAACCAGCGCAAAAATTTTACAAAAAACGAGAGAAGTATCTCGGCTACAATCTTTATTTGAAAAAAATACAACGGGGCCTTTAAAACGTCAGTTTTGTAATTTAAACAACGCCTCATAAAATATCTGCAGTTTTCTTTAATCAAATTTTAAAAATATATTTTCTTTGCCGTATCCAAGATTACGATTTTTAATCGTCATCATTCCTACACACAGGATTTGCATCCCCCACACGCTCATCGCTTGTTGTTTGCCAATCTCCATTAGTGAACTGCACTTCTTTTCACACCATCTGTAAAAGTATCACGCCCACAATCTTATTAAATAGAGCAAACGAGCGGTATAACAAATTTCGTGTTGTTGACCAACACGAGATAATCTTTCTTGGATCTGTAGCACATGGTAAGTGGAGTGGAGAGATAGAGCGCCAGCAAAAGCCGCCAGAATTTTCTGGACTGTTGAAAACATAGCCAATTTCGTCATCAGTAAGAAACTGAAGTGTCGTAATTCGGTGTAAACCTTTTCGTCTATGGTCCCGTCTAACATTTTAAAATGAAGAGCAAGTTCTGCTAATTTTTGACGGTCAATCAAGCCACAAGTATTTTGACGCCCGCATTGGCTGCAGGAAAAGAATGTTTTCATGCTACTTGTGAATTTGAATCTATTTAAACCACGCAATCCTTTGAAGTTTCCGTATTTTCATCTTTGAAGTGTTCATATAAATGAGCAGCTGTTTGGGTTGACACGAATGCACGTTTGTTTTGATTAGTTCCAAAATAGGTCTTTTTGTGGCCTGCTCGGTGGAGGTCAAACTCGTTTGGCTTCCACCTCTAATACAAATGCAAATACAAATACAAAATATGAATGAGCACTAGGATTTTCAAATTGAAAAAGTCTGGCTGGTCAAATTTGCTGGCTTAACGTGTCTATACTGAAACACGCAAGTATCTGCTTGGAAGGCACAAACAATAAAAGAGCATTAGAGAGTCATTAATCTGTGTGATTTTTGATTTTATACTTATTCTGATTTACTGTAACTGTGGAAAAACTAATTGAATCGCCCCATTTCTTGCAAGCTGATTTGGTTTTTTAATCTTCAAACAAATTTACTAGATAAGAAATTGATTGTTTGAACGTGTAGTACTAGTAGTGTAGTAACTAGATATTATGGGATTATTAGGTATTTAGGGACCGTTCGGTATACTTCGACCATTCGGCATTGCGGGACCGCTAGGTACTCAGGGATCATTGGGGATACTCCGATAATTCGGTATATCGGGATGATTGGGTATAGCCCAACGTGTTGACCATTACCTCTATCTCGACTTTTGAGGACATCAAGACCGTTACCGTTCTGCGCTTTGAGGGATCGTTGAGGTTGGGCGGGGTCAGCTGTGATTGAGGTCTTCAACTTTTTCCCCGCATTTGCTATAGACGAAAAACCATCAATCAGCAATTGTGTCGTTTGGCTTAATAAAGACAGCTTGTAAAGTCTAGCACTACACATAGCAATACGACGTACCACCTAACCGCGAACCGCTGAGAACAAGTAGACCATAAACTAAAATCTTGATTTGCGAAATTCCGCAAAATGTTCTTCTGTTAGTTCTCGCCAAGTCAACCATAGAATTTGAGAATTAAATGTTCATTCTGTCTTCTTCCAGGCTATCAAATCGCTTTATGCAACGCTATATTTTGTAAGAAAATACGACTAAAATCTGCTTCGTATTTTTCCACACTTCAGAGCAAGTCTTTTGCAAGACAAGTTAACAATTTCCCTGAAGAAGTAGCACTTACATGTTGAATAGCACAGACAACAAAGTTTCTCCCTGCATTCGTCAGGAAGTAACAATTGTAGATGTGCGGGCAAAAGCTACCATCAAGCTTTTTGTTTTGTTAAGTGCGAACCTTCTCGTAGAAATTGCATCTTCAGCAATGTGATTCATAATCTTTTTTCTGAAGAAAATTGATTCGCTGGAACAGGCTGCGTGGAGAATACGCGAGTTTAAGAACAAATGGAATTGAAATTTAACCTCTATCGAAAATGGAGATTCGCGCGACGGGTGTTGCTATGAAAATATAAAATTTGAAAGATAACTAAACAGCAAAAAAGTACTCTTCAACCTAGCTGTCAGCTATTGATAGCCTGGATGACTGGTTGAAATTGCACCGAATGGTTTTTCTGACGACCATCTCATCAGTAAAGACGAGTAAGCCATCGATTGGACCATTGGCATAATGGAGTCCGCTTTGAGAACAAGTGCATCATGAACTGAAAATCTGGCTACTGCTTCCTATATATATATGGAATCACTGATGATACTCTCAAATTGGAATGATACTGTTATAAAGCGTATAGAGACGTTCAATAATAAATTTGAAGCCGATATCTAATCGCTATGAAGTGTATTTACAATAGACAAAATTTGATGCCAATTAGTCGGAGCTGCGCAACTTGTACGAAAAGTAACCGGTAGCAAAGTTGGATGGAACTATAACTGGTTAATCCGGAAGATACGGGTGAAAAAACCGTTGTTTCAGAATTTACTCTGTTTCTGTGTAATATTCGCTGACATTATAATTGAAGTTCCTAAAAATATTGTCTAATGCCAAGTTTATTTCAGGGTAAACAATATCGCCGGCACCTGTATAATGATATTTTAATGTAGAAAATCGGCCGGAAAATTTGTACCGTGTCAGTTATGATCTATTTGAACCGCTTTTGCTTGTTTTTCGTTTTTCAACTAGAAATAGTTTGTTCCGAATGAGCCCTGCATCATATCTTAGTTTACTTGACAAGTATTCTCACTTATTCCGTTTTTACTTTCAAGCAAATTTGTTTTTAATCTAGCTGATGGCGGCTTCCCTAAGTGTACGCCACTACGATACTGTGGTTCTTGGAAGAATCGTTACAGCTTAAATCAAGGTTTCAAAACAGCGTTCCGAAGTTACAATGGCTACAGTTAAAGAAACCATCATTAACGCACTACAGCTTACACTTCAACCCTTTTGACTTATCAATTTCCCTCCCACCACTCGCTCAGGGTCAAGTGGATCCCTGTTTTTCTTCGTCCTTGATGACAACTTCCATGTCGCATAGACTTTCCGGTATTTAGCTCTTTCCTTGCGATACATATGTCTGTTCCGGCAAGAAGTTAATTTGTTTTTTTCATATATATTTTATTCCTCCAGTACTGAAAAAAGTCCCACAACCTTCACTCCACTTGTTCCATGTCCAGCACCATATTTGTACCACATGTACTCTTAAAAACGCCCATCTCATCCCACCAAATCCATAAGACTCCAGTTTCTTATCCCCACCATATGTTTTTTTCCATACTGGAAAAGCCCAACTCCTCCATATCCGCATATGATCCATTACAGGAAATTACCTCCCCGTTTAAAAGCCTTTCATTTCTTCTTCCAGGAAAAGAAAAAGCCATTTTAGTAATTTTTGTAAAAACAGATGCTGACGAAGCAATGGAAAAAGAGGAAAATGGCAAACGACGTGGCGGGTGTTCCAGATATTTCGCCGTGTATTTAGCCGGGAGCATGTGCTTTTTTCGCTATTCTTTTCTCTCTCTCTCTCCCCGCTAGCTTTTAAGAAAAGTAGATCATGATGGCAGATGAGCGGAAGTATGCGGTTTCTAATGACGCGAGAATAAGTAGCGCCAGTGGCTTCTTGAAGCTTTTACTTACTTTTGACTTGCAGTAGTAACCCAAACCCAAGTATCTTGAAGACAGGTAGGTAAGCGATCCGGAATTGCGTCTAAGCTTTTTGCTCTCCGTATTTTCTAAAGTATCAAAAGACAGCAGTGTAGGCGAAGAAGATGGATGATACATTAAGGACGGTGACATTTGAGGAAATATACAAAAGCTCCATCGTCTCCATCGCTTTTCAATGGGATCTTGCATGTGAGGCTGGAGGCGCTTTATTTAAAAAGTGATGAAAAGAGCTCGTCTTCAGAAAGTTGTCGCCACCGATTCTGCAACCCTGGAGCTTTAGCTACCACGTGAGTAATAAACGTTGATGGCTGTAGCTATGGGAATGAGCCGAAGAAAAGGTTTTGTTTATAAGGAATCCTATTATGTTACAATGAAAACTAATGATCCGATGGCGGTGTGGACACATAAAGGACACTTTGTTCTTGGTCCAGTCCAAGGTTTGCTGGACATTGCCGAGGATTAGATAAGAATACGTCATCGGAGGAAGCAGCAGTTGATGCAAGCAAGACTATTGAAGGTACGTCGTGGTGTAAATGGGCGGGAATCCAAACATCCAAGAAATGAGGCCTTCTTAAACCAACATTGCCTGGAACATAAAGAGCGGCTTTGTGGTCTCTCTCGGTCGAAGCGTGTTATTGAACGAGTCCACAACTGTTTGTTCTTCCGAATGTGTTGGCCATTGTTGTTGGCTCGGTTCGGGCAGAGCAAGATTGTGTCCCATGACGGCCGTCCCCGCCTAAATGATATGCAGTGAATGGGCCGAGGCGGTCAATTCAGCCGGTGGTTCAAAGGAGGAAATGCAAGTATAGTACGAAGACCATGAAGAACAGCAATGGACAGAGACAGGTTCGACACATTTGAGATCAAAAGAAGACATTGGAAAGGGAGGGGAGGAGACGAGAAGGCTTCATTAATTTCAATGTTCAATGCTGGACAAACAATGAAAGTGTCAAACATTGGAGGCTGATGATTCAAGCGAGAGGGGGGTTGGGGGTAGAAAGGGGGTCGGAGGGTTTTGAGGGATGGAATTAAAATATGCTATACTTTGGTGCCGTTCAAATATATTTGTGATATTGAAGATACTTGTTAAGATTTTCCGTTGTTTCGGTTTCGAAGATTTGTGGAAACAAAGAGGGAAAATAAGCATCAGGTGAACTCGCTTTTTTCGAAATAAGATCGAATATAAAATTAGATGGGACGAGTTCTGTTGAGACTTGAAACGACGCTTGTTTTCTCTCTCAAACATCGAAAAAACAATGCCTTCTCCAAAATGTCCGAGATACAGAAATACAATACAAACATGGGACGAAACAATCCAAGTGGAAATAGCAAACGTCCCGTCTAACGACGTGGTCGCTAGCTGAATTTAAATGGACCTTTCAAGAAGCACCTAAACGCCCATGGTTTTTTTTGCAAAGCGCCATCTACAATCGGCGCTCTTGAAAATGTCGTGTTGCACTTGCACTTTTCTTTTGACTTTTGCCGGCTCTCGGCTTCGTTCAAAGACTTGTATTTTGGACTGGGAGTTGTCTCTCTCAAATTCCAAGCGCTTGTCCATCCTCATACACTTTAAATTAAACTACATCTCAGTCAGTCAGTCAACAAACTGCCGCCATTTGACTGCATGTAAAAGAGCCTGAAAAAATCCTGAATGAATTGTCATCTTGTTGAACCCTTTCGATCTCGTTTCATCCTCGGCGTTATTGCTCCATCGGCTTGGACTTGTTCTTATTTAGCCAGCCGAAGATTGATTTTTTGTCATGTCAAATAAGCCCTTATATAAGCTCGAGACGACGTTCAAAAACAAGGCATTTCACACCCACTCGGGAAACTTTGTCCCGCTGCACTTTTATGGCATATCGGCGGTCGCATCTATCGGAACAAGTAGAACAAGTTCAAGCTGCTCTTGTTTCAACCTTGTTGAGTAAAAATCAACTAATTTTTATGCACGAGAGTCACTTTGAAAACAATTTTTACAACTTGAAACACTTCCAAGGTGTTTCAACAAGTTCCAGGATTTTTCCCGATCAATCTTAAATACTCGAAGATAGATACGAAGGACAAAACGAGCTGAATTCTTGACGTAATAAAAATGACCTTTTTTCCACGTCTTTGAATTCAGTGAAATCAACAAGAACAACAATGGAACCAAGTCCAGAGATGACAGTAGCGGAAAAAGATGAAACGCTTTGCTGGTTACCGCACAGGTGTAAACCAATTACCACTTACATGCTGCTGCTGTGAGGAGATGAAAAATTTCAAAGACCAAAAGCGGTCGCTTTGCTACTCAAGTCAAGTACGGGACAGACAGGGTCTTATAGCGTGTTTCGTGATCGTCGTGACATAACAGGAAGCTTGTCGTTTTTGGGCTGTAGCTTTGACGACAGCCAAAGAAGAGAAGTAAAGAAGGACCTTATTTGTGAAAAAATGTTTTAAACTTGTTTTGTTGTCGACAGGGCAAGAAGAAGTTGAAAAATGCCGAGGAGGTTTTGGCGGCAAAGCCATAATTGTTCGGATCGTCTGTCACTTGAGGACGTGGCGGATAGTGGATTTGGACAAATAAGGGCGGTTTTAATTAAGGAGGTTTTTAGCGGGAAGGGGTGGGGGGCAGAGGGGGGAGGTCCCAAGAGATCTGGAGTACAGATTATGTTAAAAAGTATTTTTGCGAATTTTATTTGGCAAATTAGGTTAATGGAGAATTTGTGGCCGAAGGTTTGATTGATTGTTGTTGGATTTCAAGGAACTTGAAGGAACCTCAAGGTGAATTTCAGCAAGTGGTTTGCCCCTGTTGTTTCAATCACTGATGATTTTTGAATGAGTGTGTCAGGAGTGCATTACTGTCCATTGTCTATCAAGTACGAACGAAGTAAGTGAGTGGTGAAATACTACGCGTTGATTAATTAATCTCAAGTGCAAAATATCAATCAAACGCCAGCTGATGATTGAAGGGGAATTAATGGACGTAACGGTGCAGGGCGCATGCGCTGCCGCTGCTGCTTTTTAAAAATTAAGAGGTCTGTATTTCAACTTGTAAGAAATTAAAAGCGTAGAGCTGCAGGAGGTAAAAGCGTTCAAGGCTGAAGCTGAAGGGCGATACCGAAAGCGTTAAAGCGTTGTAGGTTACATGTCGAAAATATATTGGTTTTTGATAAGTGTTGAGAGGTTCCAAGAAAAGCGTTGACAGCGTCATGAAGAGGTCAGTCAGCTGTTCAAGTGTCGAGGTTTTGCAGGTGAAATGCAGTTTCAAGATTCAGTAACGCAAAAATTTATGAGCGAATCCATACAAGTGGTCGCGAAATCTGATTTAAACCTTCATTTTTCTAACTTACCTTTGAACGGCACTTAAGTATTGCATTATTTCTTTGAATAAAATCATGATTTATTTTTGCTAATTTTATAATCTGATCTAACTTCAGGAATGCCATTTGTTTCTAGAAACGGCATTAAACTCTAGCATATTTTAATTCAAGGTTCCGGGAAATACCTGCGCTGCTCTGACTAAAACGACACTAGTGCCCTCACCGTACTCTTTTTTCTGTCGGCTCCTGCTTGCACTACATATACATAATTTTCATACACTGCGAGTTGGAGGAAGGACGTCGATTCACGCTGTACAAATACACAGCGACTTTTGTCTTGTCATTCAAATCAAACCGGCGTATTATTGGATGACTTGT
>JAQGBJ010002147.1:0-18020 GCA_034698345.1 Sphaeridia pumilis
AGTTTGGTTGTAGGTCAGTTTGCAAGAGCCGTCAGGAGCCGGGACGTAGCCTTCGTTGCAGACGCAGTGGCCAGAACTGTCATCGCCGCCAGAGGTTTTGCGACAATGAGCCGAAGTTTGGCAGTTGAGGTCAGAAGTGCAGGGTCCGTAAGCTTTGCTGACACATCGTCCTTTTGAAGAGTCGTAGGTTTGGAGGTCCGGGAATGGGCAACGGCATAACGGGCTTCTTTCATTCGCAATCTTATAGCAAGACAATATATCGGCACAAGATTCTGATGCGCTGCAGCTGCTTCCGTAGCCCAAGCTGCACAGCTCGCTGGTTGCTGACATTGTTTTTCCGGATGGACACCGGCAGACGCCTTGGTTGATTGGAAAATCGTCCCTCCATGGGTCCGAACACTGTGTTGAAGGTGCACAGTAGCCTTTGAAACACGGTTGGCGTTCTTTTGGAGCACACATGGTTTGTGTTGAGGCATCGACGAAGTCGTACTCATATGTGTATCTCGATGCTCGACCAAAGACGGACTTGCTGGGGTCACAATCGCATTTGCCGTTGACACAGACGAGGCTGGATCCGGTGAGCGTATCATTGCCGCATTGACTGTCTTCAGCGCAGGAGCCGCCATGCGCCAGTTGAGCAGCGCAGTATGCTGGAGAGTGGGCGAAGTACCCGCTGCTGCACTTGCATTGGCCGGCGGTCGCAGAGCAGAAGGCGTTGTCAACGCAGGTTCCTTCCAGGCAAGGGCTGTTGATGAGGCCAACACAGCGGCCTTGTTTGTAGTCGTAGACGGAAGTGGTGCTGTTGCAGTCGCAAACGTTGTTGGGAGAGCAGTGAAGGCCTAGTTCGGCAAAGCAAGGCTCGGTGGAGCTACACTGTTGTTTGTAAGAGCCGTAAGGGGCGCAGGTGGCGTTTGAAGTCTCGTAATGGCCAGGAGAGCAGGCGCAGAATCCGTCAGACCCACAATCGGCGTTGGAGATGCAGGGGAAGTATTGGTAGACGGTGCGACCGTTTTCGTCGCTGGAGTCGACGGTGAATTTGCACTGGTCGCCAACTTTGACGACGCAGCGGTTGCTGGAAGGTTCGAAGGTCATGGCGTCGGAGCGGGAGCATTTGCAGATGTTTTCTATGGGGTCGCAAGTGAGGTAGGCGCGTTTGTTGCATTTGCGGGTAGAAGTGCAGGGCTCGCCATGGTTGGACCTTGAAAATCAGGTATTGAATTAGGTACTGAAGAAGGTATCAATGATCGATTCCCTTTTTTCTATACTTGAACTGTTTATTTTTACCTTTCACTGGCGGCGACCAAAACTGAAAGACCGGTGGTAAGTAAAAGAAAAAGAATCCCGAAAGTTTTAGCCATAATTTACGGCTCGAAATACACAACTAAAAATGTTATCACTGGAGCAGAGACAAAGTGAGAAGCTGTTGGGAGACTGTGATAAAAGCTGAATCGAGTTCAGATCTTTGAACAAAGTTTGATAAAGGAATCTCTGTTCTGAGAGTGCTAAGATTCGTTTTAACTTTGATAAGAAACGATCTTAAGCGACCATTTGGAGGTCTGAGAAACTGATCTGGAGCTTGCAATGCGCTTCTTCCAATTCAATAAATCCATATAAACGTTGGAGACTGGTAACAAGACGTTGTTGGATAATGTATAGGTTCGTTCAAAAATCGAATGGTGGTGCGGTGTTTCTATGACAAAATAATATTGACAGCTAGTACGAGAGTTTACTATATCGCAAGGTCAAGTTTGTGGTGCACTACACTGAAATTTTGTATACATTTTTGTATGTAAGACAAATATGGTTGATTAGAAGACTATTTTGGTCAATTGCATATATTTATTCTCATCAATTCAATTCCAAGCTGGGGTTGAAAATTGTCAGAGCCGCCCATCACAGGTTAGGTAGGAAACTAGAATTTGATGGTGCCACCAGTAGCTGCTACGGCTGCAATAGTAGCAATTGGTAAAATATTCTTTTTGAACCAGCTGCCAAAGCCTCGAGTGTGCAAAAGAGCTTCGATTCGGGCGATTTCTGCTGGAGTTAGTTCGGATAGCGCTTCAGCGAGGATAGTACTTTGAACGCCGGTGGGCGGAGAAGCGTCGGAGGTGACGGTGCCGCCTGGAACAGCAGATGCCAGATTGGCGAAGGCCATTACAACTGCAAGGGCAAAGATTCTGAAATAGAAATAGCCTTTTTAATCTTAAAACTTTCATTAGAAAGCATAACGTAGAAGTTGAAGTACTAACAGTTTGGCGTTCATGATGAGTGTATTTATTGGAGCTGGGTTGAAGTTGCTGAAGAAGACAGATGGAAATATTGGAAGCTGAAGCTGATGATACTTTTGAGTTGTGCAGCAGGGTTTTTATACTTGAAGGTATTGAAAAGAAGCTGCTGCAATTCGCAGAAAACATTTTGCAATTGTTATTACAATTAATTCGCAGTAAGCAGGCTGTCTCTATTGAATATTCACGTGTAAAATTCCCATTCACTGAAAAATTTGCTGGAATTTTATTGTTGGGGAACTCGATAATTTTTTGTTGGTATTATACCAAATTTTCCTCGGCATTTATTTACTGATTTAATTAACAATTATTCAATTCGATAATAGTTTTCCTCCAGTAATTAATTTATTTTGAACTTGACAATAAAATAATAAATTTCAATCCATGTTTTGGTACAATAAAGCTTTTATTGCAGTGTGAATATATTTAGCGTCCCTTGTTCTGTACAAAAAGGCTTCACAGGCGAGCCAAGAAAAATGAAATCTCCTTCGAAATTTAGCTTGCCTTGGCGTACTGTTGGTTGTTGATATTGATTGTATAATACACTGTGCCAACGGAAGCGCGATTTAGCAACTGATCAAGGGACTGTGTAGCGGCCGCAGCGGCTTGACTTTCCAAAGGTGTGAACCACTTGTCTTTGAAATTGGTCCACCTGCTTCTGGTTTGAATGAGCGCTGCCATTTCGGCCAGATCCTCTTGAGATAGTTTCTCGGATGGTTTCCCGGTTGTGGCTGCAGGGGCAGCAGAACCCATGTTGACCAAGGTCATGGCGGCCCCAATGGCTAAAATTCTGGAAAAAAAGTTCAGGAATTCTGAGCATCTAATTCACAGGCGCTTTGATTAAGCTTAGTATGACTTACAGATGAAATTGCATGATTGGAAATGCGACTTTGATGATGCTTGGTGGTTGACTTTTCCTTCCTATCTGTGGAATCATGAGGATTTTGCAGTTCAGTATGCGATCATTTTATTTTTGCGCTCATAAATTAAGTTTCTAGATTAGAATTTGAATAGAAAATGTGCAGACATTGTTGTCGGTCATGTGCTTGGTTCGCTAGAATTTAATTTTTCTGTTGATGGAAAAGTATGAAGAGATTTTGTTTACAAGTGGATTTTGAATCAGAATCTGTTGTTGTGTTGATATGCTTGTAATTTAAGCATGTGTCTTTATGGCTTCAAATGTTACACTGAATATTTTTAGAAGAGGATCCAGATCCGGTTGTACTTTCGCTGTGATAAGACCCCAAACTTTTTGAAAAGTTTTTTAGCGTGGCTATATCATTCTATACAGTTTTAACCTTACTTGCTCAAAATAAAAATTAGATGACATTTGGAAAATAGATGTTTACAAGAGTTGATCATTGCCCATTATCTCTTGAATGCGACTTTTGAAGGGAGCGACGCGAGTTGCGAATATTGTACCCACGTTAGAAGGATTGTGCCAGCAACCAACGCCATAATCGTTCATTATTGCAATGACGAGAGGATCTCTATCGATGGGATCCTGGTACACTATTGGACCGCCGGTATCAGCGAAACATGAATTTGTGCCGTCGTAACCGCTTTCGACGCAAAGGTAATACGAGTCAGAGCCTGGAGTTCCGGGCAAAATGCACTCCGTCTGATTAGCCACGATCATGTAGGCCATTTTGAGCTTTTTGGTGAAGTCGTCGAAATTGTTTTGCTCTTGACCACCTGCTCCATATCCAGCGACTGTGAGCCGGAAACCCTCGATATCCTTGACTAAAATTTTGAAAAAGTTGGTAAAAATTCCCAAGTAGAAGCTAGTTGAACAACATATTGTTAGCCCCACTTACTCCGATTGTACGGGTCTGTGGTGAGATTGGCCAGCTTAACAATTTGGCCCGGCTTCTTGAGACGTTCTACAAGTTTGACAAGTACGAGTTGGCGCCAGTACCACTTATTTGCGGGCTCCTCAACCCAGTAAACTTTGTCGATGTAGATGTAACCGGGGTCCCGACCGTTTGTGCAAAAATCTTGTCTCTCTCCCAGGAATGTACCTATTTATACGTGGTTAGGGATTATGTGGTCTTTAGTGTAGATAATCGAAGCCGAAAAACTTACTTGTGGTACAGTTGGCTTTGGGGTAGACCCAAAGATTGCGGGTACTGTTGATGTCATAATTACCACAGGGACCGCTTGTGAGAATCCATTGGGGATGAACTGCGACTCCGGAGCAGTATCGGTAATAGTGTTTGTACCAAGGCGAGGTTGGAAGGACTTCCTGGATTCTGACGACAAACTCGAACTCGCCGTGAATCGTCTCACGGCCGAGGAAGATTCTGCCCATGGTGTTGGTGGCGTTTTTATTAGAATCTGTAGAATTTAGAAATTTTATTCGGTTTTAGTTTTTTAAATTGAATTGTCTAGAATTGATGTTTAACCCGAAGAAGCGGATCCTAATTGCGCAGGGGCTGCGATTGCCAGGAGCAGGAGCCAGAAATACGAGTTGTAGACCATTGTAACGTTGTCTACTGGGGTTTGGAACCTGGAACGAATGTTGAATATCGCACTCCCGCAATGATCAATTATGGTTTTTATTGTTCATTGTGCAGAAGTAGTAACAAAATTGTATTTAATATTTAGCCATCATTGGTAAAGTGTTTCAGAAGGGAGGGAGCGGGATCTTCGAAATGTTAGAAGCTTGTTCTTCACAAAAGCATATCGTTGCCCATAATTTGTTGGATGCGATCTCGGAAGGGAGCGACACGATTGCCGAACACTAAACCCTGATTTAATGGGTTTCTATAGCATCCAGCACCATAATCGTTCATTATTCCAATGACGAGCGGCTCCCGATTGATGGGATCCTGGTACACAATTGGGCCGCCGACATCAGCGAAGCAGGCGGTTGTACCGTCGTAGCCGCTTTCGAGGCAAATGAAGTGCGAGTCAGAGCCTGGAGTTCCGGGCAAAATGCATACTTTCGGATCTTTTATCAACATGTAGGCCATCTTGAGTTTTTCATGATAGTCGTCCACATTATTTGTAAAGTCGGTGGTTGCTCCGTGTCCCGCGATTCTGACGCGGAAGCCTTTGAGTTCTTTGACTGAAATTCAAGGGTCTTGCTAATTTATGATTTAGACTTGGTAAAAACAGTTTTTTAGAGTTCAAGTTACTGCGACTGTAGGGGTCCGTTGTGGTATTGGCAAGTCTGACAACAATTCCCGCTTTCCTCAGAGGAGTTCTCAGTTTGATGAGTACCAACTGACGATGATACCATTTTTGGGGCTCGTCTACATAATAAGTTGTGTCTGCAAGTACTGTACCTGGGTCCACGCCGTTTGTGCAAACTGTGTTTGGTAGCGGGTTCACCACTGCAAGATTAATATAAAAAAAGTTGAGCTGTAAGTGCTGTTACGTGGAAGGAATTGCGTTGTTCAGAAGGGTAAAAAAGCAAAAAGGTTTTGAAAGGCACGGGGTAAAATTCTAGTTACTCCAATAGAGACTGTAGGCGTTTTAATTTCTGATGCTCGTGACCATGACTTACCTGTGGTATAATTGCACTTGGTGTACACCCACAAGGCTTTGGTGCTGTTGATGTTATTCTGACCACAAGGACCGCTTGTGAGAATCCATTGCGGATGAACTACAACTCCGGAGCAGTATTGGTAATAGTATTTGTACCAAGGGGAAGTAGTGAGTCCTTCCTGGATTCTGACGACGAACTCGAACTCGCCGTGAATCGTCTCACGGCCAAGGAAGATTCTGCCCATGCTGTTTGTCGCATTTCCGGATGCTGTAAAATTAAAAGAGTATGCTTTAGTCGGGGTTACAACAAAGAAAGAATTAATTTTTTCAAAATGGATGGATGACCCGGAATGGCGGATCCTGGTAGAGGTACTGCAATCGCAAGTAGCAGGAGCCAGAAAAAAGCGTCGGAGGCCATCTTAAAGCTTTAGTGTTGGAGAGTGGCCTCCCGAAGTTTGAAACACATCAAGGCATTCTTGCCAATTTACAATTTTAAGTATTGATTATCAATAAAAATAGGATGACAATGAGATGTTAACGATTTTATCGGGCATGGAATATAATTTAATACGTTTGGAGCAAGGAGGAACGTCGACAAGATATGGTGATGATTATGAAGTTTACAACTTCGAACTGAATGTTCTGCAGCTAGGCAGGTTCAAAGCATGATAAAAGCAACAATGTGCCAAAATATACTCGCTCAACTCCATTGGTTAACCAAGAATTGACGATGCAACTGATGATAAAGCCGCAGATGCGGCTTGGTTCGCCAGAGGTCTCAGGTACTTGTCTCTGAAGATGGTCCACCTGCTTCTGGTTTGGATCAGAGCGGCGATTTCAGCAATGTCTTCTGGAGAAAGTTGCTCAAGGGATTCTGCATCCACAGTTTCCAATGAAGTTGAAGTTGATTCAGCTGAGGTGGCGGAAGGGGCTGCGGAAACCATGTGTACCAGGGCCATTGCGGCCACGAAGGCTAAGAATCTGGAAGGCAGTTTTTTTCACAGTTGGAAATACTTAGAATTATGAGGAGATTTTACAAAAGTTGTGACTCACATTTTGAAGTTCATGGTTACAGTACGTACGGCAATTTGGCAGAAATAAAAATTGTGTTTTTGATGCACTGATAATGGTGGCAGGTGGCTTTTATACTTCGGTGGTTGCAATATTTTGCAGGTCTTCATTCAAAATTGGTGATTTTTTGTTTGTCAGAGAAAACGGCATGATAAAAGATAATAATGTAAAATGACTTTTGTAGGTGGAAATTCGCTAGAATTCAATTATTCTGGTGATGGAAGCATATGCAGAGGCTTTGTTTGCAGTCATCAATCAAGCAACAGGTGGAATATTATTCAATAAATATTCTTCATTAAAAAGTTTACAACAATGTACATTTGACTTTTCTGTCATGATCAAACTATAGATTTGATTTAATGTAACAAAGGTTCCAGACTGAAACTTTCAGTGGAAAGATTTCATGGAAGGAAGCATTAAATGTACATGTATATATTAATATTCAGAAAAGTGTGTGATGATAATGCAACAAGGAAACATGTGTACGTTGAGAATGACCTTGACATCTGGTAAATCAGCAGCTTTGGCAATAATGGGAACTTTCGACTAATGTACCTCCAGGAAAGCTTTGAATGAATTGCGTTGCTAGGATCATCTTTTTAGAATGTCGGACTTGATGACTTCTTCAGTCCTTCAGTAGGAACACCACCTCAAAAAAGGTCGGGTGGTTCTTCAAAAAGGGCCAGATAATTCTTGCCCTCTGGTGTCGACGGAACGCAGGTATAGTTGCCCACTTCCATGTAGCCCTTTACACAAGAACATACTTCGGGGTAGCCAATGTAGGGAGCAGCACAATCGGCTTTGGGGATGCATTGGTCAGCAGAGCGACATCTGGCGCCAACAAGTCCCAGGCATTTACGCTTTTCAGCGGAGTAAATTGTAAACCCTTGGCAATGACACTGATGATTAATGCACTTCAGTCCGGGGTAGGGATCGCAATCGGTGCTGGAGCCACATAGTTGGCCGTAGGTTAGCTTGCAAGATCCATCGGGAGCAGGGACGTAGCCTTTGGTACAGATGCAGTGACCGGTTGTGGAATTTGCGATCTTTTGGCAATGAGCTGAAGGCCGGCAGTTGAGGTCTGAAGTGCAGGGTCCGTAAGCGTCGCTGAGACAGCGTCTGGTGGATTCGTCGTAAGTTCGTAAAGGAAAATGAGTGCAAAGACAAACCTTGTCGACACAAGAGAGTCCTTCGGCGCAGACAGTCGCGTTGGTACAAGAGCTTCCGTAGGGTGCGCTGCAGTTCGACGATGACATTTCCGATCCAGGTAAGCATGTGCTGCAAATATTTTAAATAAGAATTCCAAGCTTTCTGGCGATAGAACTTGAGCTAATTTCAAAGTGACAACTTACTCGCTTGTTTCTAGCAGCGGAAGCGTTGTGGTAGCAATGGCCATTGGAATAACAAAACAAATGTACAAGTACGCAAACATGTTCGACGCTGTTCAAATTTAGCGCCGAAGTTGTAACTGACTGAGCAAACTGACTGAGAAGTGAGAAGTTTGTTTTCGAGTCTATCGGTTGAGGACTAAGCTTTCAACGGCGTTTTCGCAAGCATTTCTTGGTTCGCTTCGTACATTGCATAATAAAATATAATAAAACGCAAAGCGTTAAACCTAGGCTATCCCTAAAAGCTTAAAAAACGTTTTGTTGCTATGGTATTATTTTTTCGCGGGATTGGACCCATGATGTTCCTGTTCATGTCAATTTGACGAAACTGGTGCACAAAATCAAAAAACGAAAAGTCTCTTGCACAACTTCAGAATCGTCTCTATCGATTGGTATACATGAGTACCACATAAAGTGTGAAAGAATATGTATTAGCTCGGGCACAAGAAATCGCGTTGAGGAAACCATTAGGCTAGGGATAGCCTAATAATTTGTAATTGTTCTTAATCATTCTTAATTGAAGGAGACAAACGAAATGACATTTGTAAAGTGTATATTAAACTGACTCACTGACACATTGACTACTGCAAAGGGCATAAGAGATGGGCATATTCAATAGTAGATTTTGTGGAGTGTATGTTATTACAACTTTCACTTTCTCTTAGCCAAATAATTACATGATTTAAGGAACTAAAATATTACACCAAAACTGAAAATCCATAATCATCATCAATGGCCTCATGATTGATAGAGGAAGGGCTGTTTTAAATGTTGCCCGAAGTATCATTGGTGGCGCATACCACCAGTAAAGCAGCGTGTAAAACTTCATCCTCAAGTACAGGGGCAGTGGGATCTGGGATGCAAGTGTAGTTGCCAGTTTCCAAGAACCCTGCAGCACAAACGCAAGCAGGATTCATGTTTGGATGAGGCTTCTGGCAGATGGCGTTCTCAACGCATTGGTGGGAATCTTGTAAATTGCAGGGTGCGCCCACAAGACCTTGGCATTTACGCAGACTTGAAGAATATACAGCAAAGTCCTTGCATGTACACTTGTTGTCCTTGCATCCAAGATCGGCAATAGGATCAAATTGATCGACGTCGTCGCATGAGCCGCCGTGCAAGGTTTTACACTCACCACCGTTCGACGGAACAAAACCGGACTGGCAATCACAATGGCCGCTGAAGGTTCCAGGAATCCTGTTGCAGTACGCGTTACCAGTGGTAGTGGTATCACATTGAGCGTCAGAAGTGCAGGGTCCACGGACTTTGCTGATGCAAACTTGGCTGGTTCTGTTGTAAGACAAGGTGAGATTGGGAAATGGACATTGGCATCTCCAGTTGAAGCAAACTAAAGAGTCCAAGCATGGCCTGTCTTTTCGGCAATACTCACCGACGGTTCTACTACAAAGTCCAGTTTTTCTAGAAATGACAGCATCCTTTTCACACTCACAGACGCCCGAATGCTTTTCGTAGTCTGAGCATTCCGATAATGGCGAACAGTATTGTTTGAAGCAAGGATTTCCCGGTTTCGGAGCACACAGCTTGATAGTCTTAGGGACGGGAATTTGGCCATACGAATAAGAAATCAGCACGGGAATTTGGCCATACGAATAAGAATTCAGCCGACGAAACTTTTGCGTTACTTCCGCAAAGACAGAATTAGTGGGATCACAGCTACACTTGCCATCAACACACAAGAGCTTGGAATCCGTCTCGGCATCCTTACCGCACTGACCGTTGATTGAGCAGGGCTCACCATGGCTGTGCTCAGCTCTGCAAATGGTGGGCGAGGCGGCATAAAAGCCAGACTTGCAAGCACACGTTGGAGTGACTTGGAAAGAAGACGCTATGTTGGAACATTCAGCGTTTTCAATGCATTTGAGGTCAACACAGGGCTTGCCGATGACGCCAACACACTTCTGGTATGTCGGGTCGAAGTGGGAAGAGCCACTGTCGCAGCTGCAGATTCCGGCTGAAGTGCAGTGAGGCCCATGCGACCAAGACACGGCTTCTTGTCGTCGCAGATGGCGTTCAAAACACCTAGAGCGGTACAGGTTCCATTGGCGTTTTCAAAGTAGTCAGGCTCACAGGAACAGAAGCCGTCATGGTCACAGATGGCGTTGGTAATTCAAGGAAAGAGCTGGAAGGTTGGTTGCCCATTGGCGTTCTCGCCAAAGGCGAACTTGCATTGCTCGCCAACTTTGAAGGAGCATCTGGAGATGGAAGGCTCGAAGAGCATTGAGGTCGAGTGGGAGCACTTGCAGGTGTTGTCCGTGGGGTCACAGGTCAGGTAGGAGCGTTTGTTGCATTTTCTAGTGGTGTTGCAGGATTGGCCGAATTGGGATCTGGATAATTTGGATTCGAAAAGTAGTGGGGTAAATGAATTTTACTGAAGTTAATTGTAAATATGTACGAACCTTTCTTGGGCTGCAGTAGTTTCTATAGCGTGTGCTATAGCTGCAAAAACAAACAAAGTCGCTAGAATTTTTGCCATGGTTTAACAAGTTATGGGGAAGAAACATTTAAATAGTTTTGTCTTTTACTTGGCTGTGTAGAAACTAAATGATAGTTTTTATATATGTACTTCATTGTGGCTGCGGTAATGGGTTGACTGCAATCACACTTGTGTGCCCGAGAGTACATAGTAACAAGACGTATCTTAACAAAAGTTCAATTTAATTGTTTTTGTTTACACTGTTTTGGAACTTTAAACAAAGTTCATCGGAGTGTATGATATTCTTAATATCAAAATCTGGCCTGTGATGTAAAGCTTTTTTCAACTAAACAAATACGTTTATCTGGCTGTCACACAAGATTCTTATCGTTCTGAAGTACATTTAAAATTAATCTTAAACCAGTAATCTTTTTGACACAATGGATTTTGAGCACCGGTAATTCTTTTCTTGTTCATATCCTCGGAGTCAAAGCTACTTTCAGTCCAGGCTTGGCTTTGATCCCTCCTGGAATGTTATCGAAACGCATCGGTACCCACGTATCATTGCAACGATGCACTTCGAAGTTGAGGACAAGGTGGGCGATGGCGGCTTTGGCTTCAATAAGGGCAAATCTCATTGCTAAAATTAGAGGGTAAATTAAATTGCTTTCAATTGCAATTGATTAAATGGTATTTTAGTGATTTTTCAGCCTCAACTTACCAATGCAACCTCGAGGCCCATGGCCAAAAGGCATCCATGCATAAGGATGCATCTTCTGTTTATTCTCAGGACTGAAGCGCTCAGGATCAAACTTCTCAGGGTCAGGGAAGATGTTAGGGTCACTATGGAAACCAATGGTTGGAATGGCGACCAAAGTGCGGAGCGGAAGTACGACATCGGTCCCTGGAACGGTCCAAGGCTTTGAAACTCTTCGTTCGTTCCTGCCAACAACAGGGTACAGTCTGAGGACCTCTGGAAGTTGAAGAAGAAAAAGAGCTTTATAATTTGGGACCAAAAACCTTTGAAGTCAACCCACTGACATGTCACTTACCATGGACCAACATATCCATATACTGCATTTTGGCGATACCGTCATAGGTGACCCTCCCATCGAACTCTTCAGTTACACTCATGATCTCCTCATAAACCTTGCTTTGGACCTCAGCGTCCAGGGCCATGTGGTAGGCTGCCAGGGTCATGAGGTTCTCCGTGGTATCAAAGCCAGCAAAGAAGAAGCTCAAACTGTTGGCCAGGATCTCCTTGTCTGAAAACATGATCTTCTGCTGCTGCTGGCCATCTCCAGCACTACTGTTCTTGAGCAGAGCGTCTTGTTCGAAGGTGTCCAATTCGGCTTCTTTGATCCCGTCAACGTTCTTCCCTTCCATTTGCTCTACAAAGGCGGCAATGAAGTCATAAAACTGGCCTTTGTTTGCTCGACGTGTTAGAATGGCCTTGTTGATTATGGACTTGAAGAAGTTGATACTCGTCATGTCAAACGATGTAAGGCCGGTTAAGAGGAAAACCTTGGGAAGAAAGACAGCCAATGAAGCCTTGAACGTTCGCCAAGCATTAGGTGACTGAATCCGTTTGCCCATGTCCAAGAACAACGAGTTTTGGTCAACTAAGCATCGGGCGTCGACGCCGAAGGCGGTTCCCGCGATGACGTCCATGGTGTAGCGGCCGAAGAGGTCGCGAAGTACGATTTCGTTGGACCCTGTTCTTTTGATTTCTTCCTTGACGTATTGCTTGAATTGTTCGGTTGATTTTTCCAAGCAAGGGAACATTCGACGGATTTTGTTGGTGGTGAAGACCGGGCTCATGGCGGACCGCATGTCTTTCCAGGCTGCGCCTTGCATGTTGAAGAGGAATTTTTCGCTGAGCTCCTCGCCGGTATGGAAGGTTCGGCGGTCTACGAAGTGGTCGAAATCCTTGATGTAGATTTGCTTGGCGAGGTCCAAGTCCCGGATGATGAGCACTGGGCTGCCGAATTCAAAGGTTCCGATGAATTTCTCAGCGGGGTAGCGGTTGTAGAAGAACTTGTCGATGTTGGGCAGGGAGACTTTGCCCGTGAAGATTTGGTACCAGGAGGCCACGTCGCTGAAGTAGACAGTGGGGATTCCGCGCTCTTTCCAGTAGTTGTCGTTCCGGGACATGTAGAATTCGATGAGTTTGTAGAGCAGGTAGCCTACGAAGGCCGCCTGGAGGATGTGGAACCACATTTTGGAAGTTTTAAAATTTGAAACTCGAAGAAAATTAATTGAGCAACAAAAATGTATGTGTGGACGGTCCAGCGACCGAAGTGATATTGAGCTTCAAATTGGTTTGTTTTTGTGGGGATAGCTTCAAGGTCAGCGTTTTGTCCTCCCAAAGCTTTGGTAAACATTACACTTGGGAGCCAAGTGATAAAACGCAGTCGGTATGATGAATCTTGATGGAGATGGACTTGCCTCCAGCGTTGTTTTTAGCATGACAAAAAAGTTGTGGCCGATTCAACTGACCTTGGACAGACAACAAGTGGATTTGTCAATGATTCATTTAATGGCTTCGGCAGCGGGTGCAAGTGCAAATGCATTGGCATTGATTCTGTTTCAGTGACATCTTCTTTTTTAATAGCATGAGCACGAATACTTTTAATACATGGAGCTGAGACTCCATTTTTTGACAACTTGCAATTTGTAAATTAAGTTCAGGATTGTATGTAGCCTGCACTTAAACTATAATTTAATCAATGGATTAAAACTCTAGGATTGAAACTTGCAGCATTATTAAACTCAACTTATTTTTTGGTGAAGGTTTTTTGTTTTGTCTTTTTGAACAAAGTATTTACTCCTTATCCGATGGAAGTGCATAATGAATAATAACAACTTGAAATTTTGTTCACAAATCATTGTTCCAAAAGCATATCATTGCCCATAATTTGTTGGATGCGGTCTCTGAAAGGCGCAACACGAGTTCCGAATACTTGGCCTTTATCAAATGGGGTGCTCCAGCAGCCAGCGGCGTAATCGTTCATTATCCCAATGACGAGATCTCGCTGAAATACGGGATCTACGTACACCATAGGGCCGCCGGTATCGGCGAAGCAGCCGGCTGCTCCTTCATAACCTCCGCTAAGGCAAATGTAATACGTGTCAGATCCTTGAGTTCCGGGCAGAATGCAGCCCGTCTGATTATCCATGAGCATGTACGTCATCCTTAGTTGCGCAACGTAGTCGTCCAAATTGTTTTGCTTGGCAGCAGTTGCTCCATAGCCAGCGATTCTAATGCGGAAACCCCTGAGATCCTTGACTGAAGTTCAAAATTTGAGAGCCTTCAGAATGCATCCGTTGCAATGATAAAAACCCTTTAATGGCGTCCAACTTAAACTTACTACGATCATACGGGTCTGTTGTAAGGTTTGCAAGCGTTGCAACAATGCCTTCTGCTCGGAGAGCTGTTTGTAGTTTTATAAGTAAGAGCTGACGGGAGTACCACTTATTTTCGGGTTGGTCAACGTAGAAAATTTGGCTTGCCGTCACATACTCAGGATCTACGGATCCCGTGCAGTGGTGAGTACACCCATGAATAGTGCAAACTGCAACAATAACTTAACTAGTTAATTTTTGTTGGTATTTTTGTTATAAGGCTAATTAATTGAAGCTTACTAAGGGAACAGTTATTCTTGGGGTAGACCCAAAGCTTTTTGGTTGAGTTGACCGAAGGATATCCACATGGGACGCTTGAGAGAATCCATTGCGGATGAATTACCACTCCGGAGCAGTATTGGTACAAGGATTTGTACCAAGGGGAACTTGGGAGCTCTTCCTGGATTCTAACGACGAAGGGCATTTCGCCTGCGATGGTCTCACGTCCCAGAAAGATTCTGCTGAGGCTTTCTTCTGTGTTTTTGGGTTCTGTGGAATTTTACAAGGAACTTTAGGGTTTGTGGAAGTTGCAAGAGAAGTAGTTGATGGAGTGAAGAATATATTTTTGACCCGGAACGGAGGATTCCAGTTGGGGTACTGCGACTGCAAGAAGCAGGAGCCAGAAAAATTGGTTTTTGATCATCTTTGCGGAGCTCGGAAGGCATCTAGGAGCTTCTGAAACTTCAAAACATTAGCTTGCCTACACCAGAACGTTAGAATCTCAATTAAAATTTATTGACAATGGACTATTAAGTTTTTTTATTAACGAAGGTTAAGAATTAATCGGAGGATGAAAATAATTCCTTGCTGCAATTTTGTCAGGGCTTACAACTAGTCATGACACGAGTATTTAGTTGGAAACCTGAGCTGAAATTGCATGATTAAAATATCTTTGGGTTCGAGTACGATTTATTGACTGATTGATGAAATATTGGCATTATTAAAAGTGGGAGTAGATTAGTAAATTACAATTCTTCTAGCTTGAAGTGCAATCAAAGGTCCAAAGATCAGCGTTGGACGAATAGTTCGGAGACGTTCCTGCAATGGCGAGGTATACGCGCCGGAAGGTGCTTGCATGCATGTCAGAATCATCGGCGAACATGACTTCATCGCCATTAGCGCTCAGAATCTTGAAGCTGTTTCTTCCGTTCTGAGGAATGAGCTTCCAAAGAAGACTCGCTTCCACTGGGACATCAGACTGAACCCATTGTTCAACATGTCTTTTGGAAGAGGAGTGGAAATGGTCTCTCGCAATCCAAGTCGAATTGGTCCCACGCAGTGGACTGAAGAGTCGGAACATGCCAGGAGTTTCACTGATGCTGGAAACGTGAATCTTGCCGGGAAAACCGGAATCGGAGTTGTACAGGCAAGCGTACTTGTGCCAACCGCTGTCGGTTGGAACGGCTGCAACCAAATCTAGTTCATAGGCGACGTTACGAACGGTGCAAGTGGAATAGCTGCCCACAAGGTTGAATATGGGTCCGATGTCATTGGTCAAGCTGAATAACTGCTCTGCCGCTGACGGAGAAGGTGGAGTTTGGAGTGCCTCCGCCTCCAACTGCTTAACGAAGTAGGCCAGTTTGGCCAAAGCGTAGGTGTTGAGATGGGAATTGGTGCGCATTTCGTTGTAGAGTGCATTGGATGCAACGATCTTGCTGTCGATGGAAGATTGGATTTTGATGAATGCTAGCACGTTGTCGAAGTTGGAAAGCCTTCCGGCGTATCTGGAGGCGATCGAGTCAAGTAGTTCCTGGGAATATTGGGCGGACAATGGCTCAACTTGAGGATAGCTTCGGGGGACCTTCTTCCGATTGGAAAATTGGCCGCCGCTTGAAATCAATCGGAGGTCGCTGGGGTCTTGGAACTTCTAAAATGGAAATGGCGGAGCTGAGGCTGTGGTTTAAGTACTCGACTTCGGTCTTGAAGGTATGGACGATCATCGACTTGGCGGTCAAACTTAGGCCGGTGAACAAGCGAAGTTCTGTAAGTTGTACGTGGAATGATACTTTTTAGAGAATTAAAAATGGCAAGAATCAAACGTTGTGGGTATACCTTGAAGTCGCTGAATCAAGTTATCTTTGATATTGCCCATTTGCTGCACTTCAACTTCT
This sequence comes from Sphaeridia pumilis, assembly GCA_034698345.1. NCBI lineage: Eukaryota > Metazoa > Arthropoda > Collembola > Symphypleona > Sminthurididae > Sphaeridia > Sphaeridia pumilis. Next base: position 16,187 of record JAQGBJ010002147.1, read on the forward strand.
GTTACATTGCGAAGTCTGTTGGAGAGGCTCCAAAGCTGGCTGGCGGCTTTTTCAAGGTCTTTTGAGATCTGGTGGATACGGACTTTGGCGCAGACAGTTTCGAGCTCGTCAGAATCCGATAGGTTTCGCAGTTGGTGCTCGTTGCTGAGCTGAGGAAGGTCGCTGATGGTTTGGATCAGTGAAGTCATCTTTGCTCTAAGCTCGATGACGTTTGTTTCAGGCACGTAACAAATACCGGTGATTGGTTCAAGACTTGTGGGCGCTTCAGTAGGGCTGAGGAACGCCGGAGAGACTTGAGTTTCAGCGGCGGCGTTTGAAGCTCTGCTCAGGAGGAAGCCCAGAAGGGCCAGCGCCCAAATAATTTTGGCTTGAACCATTTCTGGAAGGAACGTTAAGGTTGTCTTGCGTGGGTGACTGAAGTGAGTGTGATTAATTTTCGTGGATTTGCTTCCTGCTTTGTAGGAAGTAGCTCAAGGTTGAATGATAGCAACTTAGCAACTGTGAATACCTTCTTTTCATCATCTTTGATGTTAACTGGAAAGAGGCTTTCATCCAAGGCTTCACCTTTGACTTGACATCAGTTCTGGAGATTTGAGGCTCATTCAGATGTTATCGGTGTAGTAAAAAAGTTGTTCTTCAGAATTTTTCAATGATTGCAGTTTCGTTTGTGAGGGTTCTTGTGAAGTTCAAGCTTTTAAATGTTGGCTTCTGAAGGCCATTAATTTTAATATCAATTAACCACTCTTGTCCTATAATTCATTCTTAAAACAAAAAACGTTTTGGAGGAAAAACTATGTACTTGTTTGCCTGTCAACGATGCAATTCCTGGCGATGAATGTTGTTTTTTAATTATATTAATTAATTATAATTAATTGCGTCAGCAAAACGCTGCATCTTATTGAAACTTCTCTGAAAGAGAGGAGGCTATTTGTTGGCCAGCCTTAAAAATGCTGTGTTCGTAAGAAAACCGTCGAGGCGATGTTGAATTTTTTCATGGGTAGTAATAAGGATCATTATTCCAAACAATATATTAATTAATGACGACGTAAAAGCTTCATTTTGTCTATAGACAACTTAGTCAGGGCGGCATTAATGGTTGGTATTGGTATTGTTACCTTTGGAGAAGTTTTTTACATTGTCGTAGGCCGTTTTGTATTGCAGCCTTGCAGGGAGCACTCAAGTCCGGGCAAATTCCGCGTTTTGCAGATTTCAGTCAGATGTCTATCTTGAATTTTTTAAAAGTAGAAATGACTTCTGGGCCAAGAACCGAGGACTTTTCGCATCAGGTAACATCATTTTCCATCATTTTTGGATTAAAGGTGAATTTTGAGAGGTTGAGACTGAACAGTCTATTCTTCACAACAAAGGCACTGGCATGCGGGTCGAAGGGTTCTTTCTACCTGGCAACTCATGGTAAGGTCATAGTCATGAGCTGTAAGGCCGCATGGCCTGAACCGCGCATCTTGAGGTTTACCAAGAAAGATGAAATTCGTCTCCCACACAAACTCTAAAAATGGGATGACGTGGAAGCTCTGATTGTCGGCCGAGGTCAGTGTGGATTTGCTGCGGCTCGCGTTATGGTCATCTTGTTACTGTGTTGAGAGGGAAAGGAACCAGAAATGGATCCAGTTGAAGCAGAATTTGGATATCAAGTGGAGGAGGCTGTGTGGACAAGAGTTGATTTGGTAAGAAAGGAGCCTTGAAGAATACTGCAAGACTTTCTTAAATTGGGTCGCTAGGACTGAGTAGATGTTGTTTGATTTTTCAGATTTTGGATGAAATTTGCAAACATTTGTCAGTAGGAGAGCTAAAGCAGGTTCGACTGTTGAACAAG
>JAQGBJ010002148.1:0-17999 GCA_034698345.1 Sphaeridia pumilis
GCGTTTTGTGTTCCAGTCGTGGGAATAAACGATAACGGGCCAATATTCGAAAAGAATGTTTACAATGCCAAAGTTTCCGAAGAAGCAGCTCGAGGACATGTCGTGGCCAAAGTGACCGCTTACGATCCTGATGAAATGGATACGCTCCGCTATGCCATCGTCGGATATTATCGCGATAAGAACGCCTTCGACATTGATGAAAAGTCGGGTAAGTTGTGTATCAAAAAGTTTTAGATAATGCAACCTACCGCCACAAACTTGCACACAATATATATTGGGCAGTGGTTGGATACATGTTAAGTTTCGGATTTTCCAGTGATGCTGTATTCTGCAAAAACTTTTGCTTCCGGATTTATACTTGAATTGAAAATATATAAGAAACATATTTGTACATATCCTCCGGCAATGTTTTCCCCAAACAGTTTTCATATTGAACGTGTTCAACCAAAAAATAAGTACCGAATGCCCGTCAACAAACATATGGAATATGTGTACATGTGTGGATATTTTTTTCGGACCTTGCATTGTAATATATTTTGCTGGAATAGAATATATTTTTTTCAAAAGCAAGGAGCCCAAAAAATCATGCGGTAAACTTTATATGAAGCTTCTGCAATTGATAAGCATCGTTGCAAAAATATTGATGAGCCCAATTATATTCCACAAGAAAGGGGGAAATATGAATGCTCTTTGTGCATGCCAAAAACGGTTGCTCTTCCGGCGACCAAAAGGAAAAGCGCCCTTTTAACGTGTCTTATATAAACGTGTATCTTTTTTTGCAGGAATCGTAACCGTTTCTCAGCCAAAAGTTCTCTTGACGGAATTAAGCTTCACTTTAAATATCTCTGTGACAGATGGCGTTTTCACATCGTTCACACGACTACACGTAAGTCGCATGCCTTTTGACTTTTTCCACTTGCTCACTGGGTCACATGGAACCAACCAACTTGTAATTGGCTTTTCTGGGAAAAAAGAGGGAATAACAAATTATCCGCGAGAACCAGTCCAGTTCTGCAGCTGATCAATAATATACTTTGGTCTTGGACTACAAAGTAGAAACAGCAACGGGTTGAGAATTCCATACTCTATGGCGTCTAGCCTTTGGTGTCAACTTTTTACAAGTTTCCTCTCTCTCTCTATCGTTCTTTCTTTCTCGCCAGATTTGAAAAGCCCATTGAAAAGGCTTTGAAGAATTTGGTATTGGCTTTGAAGGACGCAAAAGTGAATTGTGTATATTATGGATGATGATGAAGGGTGAAAAGAAGTAAAGGCTGAGACATGTTCAAAGTGTGGTATGCGATGACAGTTTAAGGGGAAATAACAAAGAGCGGGAAGAAAGTTTAAATCGGGCTGTGAAATAGATAGAGAGACGTGCTGAAACCGACAAAGTGCCTATCTGATGATAGGAAGGGAAGACATGAAAGAATTTGTACTATCAAGAAGATAATTTAGTTTTCACTTTGATTGGCGTAATGATGGGTTTGTGCTGTTGGATTGACATGAAGCTATTGATTGAGAGCCGCCGCCGGCCGGATGAATACACTGAAATCTCAACCATTCTTTCTGGAATTTAGGCAAACTATATGAGATTTCCCCCTTTTCACCACATCACATCCTCGCAGCTTTACAATTACGTATAAAAAGAATGGGCTGGCGAAAAATGGATCCTGTTTTTATGGGATCCAAAGCAGTTTACATTTCAAGTCAGGCTCACGCGAGCCGGTCAAGAGGGAGCTTTTTTCCAGCTTATTGAGGCATCATTGTCTTGACTTCGGGTTGGAAATAAGTAGCTGGACATGCGATCAATTGGACTTGCGTGCATGGAATGTCTAGTGGGACCAAGGTTAATAAATACATGACCAACCATCGAAGGAGGAGGAGGACAAGTCGATTGAAGGAAAACAAATGGTGGACTTGAAGTAGCTGGAGATTCCAGGGCAAGTACGTGTAATGCGAACAAGTACTTGACGCCAAGTCGAGGGACTTTGGTGGCGACGACGGCGGATAATACATAAAATATATTCGGTTGCTTACATAGGGAAATTGAACAAGATTGTGTGTGATTAAGGGAAAGGGTTGGAAAAGAGAATGAGATTTGGATTGGTGATGAGAGAAGATGTTTTGTTTGTATTTCTACGGACGGGGAAAGTGAAGTGGCTGTCGTCGTCTGGTGAAAGATGAAACAAATGGAATCGCTTATATATGGGAGAAAGGCATGAGGTTTTGTGGCGCTAATTGAATGTGGATGGGGAAATCAAAGCCTCTGGTGGAGAAAGACAGGCAAAATGATGAGAGAAGGTGTATATATAGTGGAGGCAGCGGCGGTGACTGATCAAAAACTGATTGAAAGTAAGCAAAGGAAAGGCTATCGAGGGAAAGAATGAGAAAGCCGAGAAAATCCAGTTAGATTACATCTCAAAGTCAGCAGCCTTCATGTTGATACAGAGGACGAGTTGGTGCAAGTTTATCGGAATGACAGCCGTGTAAAGGTGACTGTGAGTAAGTCGACGAGGGTGAGAAAGGGTTTGATGGGTCGCCAGTGGTGGGGAAAAGTGGTTCGATTTTGCGGCGACGAAAAGGTTGGCTAAACCACAGTTGCCGGGGAACACGTCAAGGCAAGAGTGAAATTAATGTGACTCTCTGAATAATGTTGGTGCACCAAGAGGAAGAATGAAGTGATGGAAATATATTGGGAGAAGCTTCATCGGTAGGGATCATGTCAAAAGTTGACGATTTTGATGTGAAAGATATGGAAGCATGTGGAACTGATGGACGGAAGGTATAAAGTAGTAATAATTTGTTTTGCAGGTTGAAGTGGAGCCTAGGAATCATGAACCGCCGTCTTTCTCCTCACTGATTTATGAAGTGGGTTGCCCGGAAAATTCACCCGATGGATATTTGATTGCGACGCTGACAGCGATTGATCCGGATCGGTCCGTGTTTGGAAAAGTGCGCTATTTCATCGCCGATACTGACGAACCAGGTTTATTCGTCCTCGACGAGGAAACGGGACAAGTTCGACTGTCTTCAACCCCTGAAGTTTCCCTCGACCGTGAGTACAAGGAGTCGCATACACTGGAAATCGGGGCTGAAGACGGTGGAGGCTGGTTGGGCTTCACCAAATTGGCTGTTAAGGTAAGCAAAAAAGCTATAGCTCCGACAGTGTGTGTATTTGATGGTTGGGCAATTTCGGAAGATTTTATACTTCCGAAGATGGACGTTGAAATATTATAGAAAAGAAGGATCAAGGGATGGATAAGAGCAAAATTTATTTTGGAAAGACCGAGAAGGTGTACAAATAATGCGGATATGTAAACAAGGTCGTGTAATGGAGTAAGAAGGCGTGTTTTTTGCAAGAGACAGGCAAGAAGTGAGTAGAAAGTGGTTTTAAATAACCCTTTGAGCACTGACTCGATACATGGCAGCAATAACCTGTGCACTTGCTCCTCGTCCATTCATCTTGTGTCATCGATACTACCGAAAGACGAGACAGAAGCAACATCCAATGTTGTATTTCCTTGTTTACTTTTTTTCCTTGCCTCAAGTGCCTTGACGAAGGACAGGAGAAAAAGATGGATTTCGTCCTTGTGATTGATGAAAATTTCTCACACTACATGTTTATCAAGACTAGAAAAAAATATTGGCCGACCATCTTTGTGTAGATTTGAGATCAATCAAGTCGTGCGGGTTGATATGGCCAAAGCTTAATTTGTTCCTTTTTATGGTATACAGGTCGGAAACGTAAACGAACACCAGCCAATATTCGTGGTCGAAGAGTATCGAGTAACGGTGCCGGCGGAAAGGCTCTTGTCGAAAAATCCGATATTGCAGGTCAGTACCAACAAGTGTATACATATAATAAAAATAATGAAGCTTCTACGCGAATGTATAGAAATATATACAGGAATAGAGGGTGTCAACTATGATGGGAATACGGCGGTTTTTTAGTGTAAGGACAATTTTCAGAGTCATCAATTGTGTTGGCGGTAATTTGACTCGCGAAAATCCAAATTGGCCCCAGGATGATGGAAAGAGCAGTGTGTGTGTTGTTATATGTGTATATATATGCGGGCCGGGCATTTTGACGGTAATGGTAACGTATGTAGGTGATATAAATGATAGTTTGGGAAACCATTAGTCTTTGTCACGACACATTTTGCTAATCGCAAAAAAAAGTTCCAGGGCCATGGCTCCAAGCTACGGGTCACGAGAATGTATTGAGGCGTATCAAAAGAGCCAAAGTGATTTATACACCCAGTAGTTTTGCTAATACTGATGATGAAGATGGTTCTTTTTTAATTTTAAAGGCTTTGGCCATCGATGCAGACACTGAATTTGGAATCCGATATTCTATCGTGGACTTGGCCGATCGAACAGGAAATTCAAGCATGAAAAGAGATTCAAGCTACTTTGAGATGAGCCCTGAAACGGGTGAAATCCGATTTAAAATGAGCCAGGCAGATGCTGCAAAATTCAGCTTGGACCGAATAGACTTCCAGTTTTGGGCAGTGGCGACGGACGAGGGTGGACTTCACTCACATGTTCCTGTCACCATTGTCGTTCTTCCTGACGGTCATCCAACGCCGGAGATCCAGCCGCAAAACGCCACCTTTTTTGTCAAGGAAGATGCACCTGTTGGATCCATGGTGACCACTTTTGTAGTGACCAACATCCAATCGCCCAAGTTCCGAGTCGTTAGTTCGAATGACGAGTTTTTTAGAGTTGACGACAGCGGAAATTTGCTGATTAATGCCCGACTCGACCAAGAGCAAGAAGATAAGCATACGGTGAGTTGAAGAGAGGAGTAGACAGAGACAGAACAATAATAAGAGACGAATTTAATGAGATTGACATTTGTTATGACTTGGGCTCTTTCAACTTTTACAGGTTGTCATTTGGGCGGAAAGTGGGGATGGAATGAGCGTAGCAACTTCCCAAGTGACTATTCGCGTCCTTGATTCTAACGACAAGTAAGTGATTTTTGCAGCATCTTTCCTCTCTCCATTTTGTCTTATAGACGTCATAATCGCATTTATGGCGATTGACGTTTTTGCTTGGTCAGACTATAAGAGCTAATAATAGTCGTTGCTCTTATGGTAGTCATTACCACGTAATTGGGTCGTCTTATCAACCTTTATTTTTTTCCACAGTCCGCCCATGTTCAACGCTGGCGAGTATAGTGTCAAAGTGGCCGAAGACTTTCCCGAAGGGTCCCTCATTTTTACCGGTAAGCTGCACATACGCCTCTGACACATGTCTCGAGTACTTGTTTTTAAACAGCCCAAACACGTATGTCTCGTTTGTCCGAGTAAATGTTAAAAACATGTATTTTGTACGTCCACACATGTGTTGGTCTTTCAAAACGCTTTCTCCGCAATACTGGGTCCGACAGAGTATGCAACTTTTGTACACTAAACTCTACGGTCTAACGAAAAGCAAGTTATATGCACGTAACTCCAAGTTTTTTTTATGTTGGACCATGTTGTTGAAAGAAAGACTTTGTTGTTCATGTTTGCACTCCTTCTATTATATGGCCACTTGATCAAGTTTGGCGGGAAAGCGTAAAAAAGAAGAAGCGTGTATGTCGAGCTGAAGTAAAAAGTTGACTTTTTCTCCAGTGCACGCCGTCGACGCAGACAAGAGCCGTAACGTGAAACAACGGTACTCGTTAGTGCCATCCGGCTCGGGTTCGGAAATGTCCCATTTCTCAGTCAACCAAGAACATGGATGGATTACACTGGCCAATAAGCTGGATTACGAGGTATGTTTTTATTATATTCGCTCCACTTGCTAGTACTTCCGGTATGGTGGAAAAGATAAAAAGGAAATAACACGCGGCTGCCGTCGCCGTCCTTGAAGCCTGTTGTCGAGCAGGAAAAGAAGATGGACTGGTAGTTGTATAAACGAATTCCATCAGAATTTTGTACCCGCCGTTCCAGGGAACACAGAGAGAGAAAGCAAGCAAAATGGCGTTTAAATTGGCGCGGCGGACTGAAATGTTGACGAGATGTACTAAAGTTGATGTTGGTCCTTTTTCAGACAAACAGTATGCATACGCTCCATGTGGTTGCCACTGACAGCGAGAAACCGCACTTGATGAGCACGGCGACTGTCATCGTCCAAGTGTTGAATGTTAATGACAATCAGCATTCGGTGAGTTACATATATATTCGAAAAACACCTTTGATCTTTTGCCAGGAGGTCCGTCCAGACCCCTCACATTCATTACGCATTCATCCATTCGCAAGCTTTTCCTATGAGCGCCCTCTGGGCCTCATTTCATTCCGCCAACGTAATTGCTCCAGTAACATATCCACCCATATGTGACATGGACAAAGCGTGTTAGTGAGTTCGATGATGAACGGCAATGGAGTTTTTGCAATGACTGACACATTTGTAGGCAGGCAGTAGCAGTAACTAATGCAACTTTTGTTAATTTTTGCAGTTTGACTCCTCCCGCTACTACGCCTCAGGTAAGGACAAGTCGTAATCATGTCTTTTGTATGTGTAATTTCATTGGAACTAGCATAGTTTCAAATTGCTGGGAGCATTTTGCTGGTTCTCGGGGCTTTTCGAATATTCGTTGTAGGTGGGTTAGATGGGGGAAAGAGCGGAAATAAATCACATTGTTGCCCATGGCATACAGCAAGTTTGTAGCTACTGCCAAAACCACTGGAACCCGAGTAGACAGACAAAACAAGGAGAAATAAAGACATTAATTAAAAGTTTGGATTGAAGATTCAAATTTCAAGTTGGGTATGATCGACATATGAGTTGGTTGGTTCAGGTGGTGGAAAAACAAGTTTCAGTAGGAAATTTTGTAAGAAGATTTTCTTTGAGGGCAAAATTTGAGAGGATTCACATAGGTGGGGAATTATGTTAGTACGGAGAGTTTTCGGTGGGAAGCGGTACAAGTTGTTTGTAGAATTTAAGAAGAAGAAAAAGAAGATGAAAGAGAAAGTTGGGTTGTTGAAGAGTGTAAAGTTGGCAAGTGGTGGTTTGTTAGTACGTAATTAAAAATGTAACAGGAAGAAGAAGCTGGATAAAATTGTTTGTTGGTGGGCGGAAAGATGAATTTTGTAAAAGTTTAACAAGAGGTTTTTTATTATGATTAGTGCGAGAAGACGTGGCTGAGGGCTCACACGTCGCGACGGTTCATACGACGGATTTGGACGACGTGCGAAGGAATGGGACGACCATCACGCCATCCATCTTGTCCTACTACATTCTCGCGGGAAACGAAAAGGGTCACTTTAAAGTAAGTGAGACTTTCTCCCGCACCAACTTTTCTTTTATCTGCAACTCCAGCATCATCAATTTTGACACAAAGTGCACTTAGCAAGACAGTAATGAGAAGTAAAGGTGTTCTTGAACGAGATCACACAAGCTCTTAAATCAGCCAGTCGGCCACCGACTGTCGCTTCCTTGTCCATTTCAAATGCTTTCTCTTCCTACAACAATGTACCTGTTTGTATACACGTATGTGTGTGGGAGAAAGCGCGGGAGTTGCAGATACGCATCGAAACGATTCCAACGCTGCTCACTCACGGCAATGATGCTGAACGGTAAAAATGTATTTGCAGATTAACGAGCGTGGCGAAATTTCCGTATGGAGATGCTTGGACGCGGAGGTGGATCAGCAGTTTGAGTTGCGGATTCTGGCAACAGACGGCGTCTTTTCCGATTACGCCAACGTTAGTATCAGCATCATTGATGTTAATGGTAAGTCGTATGTCTGGTAATAATATAAAGTTTTGTATCTAGCGGGAGGCAAAATATTTCAACAGTTGTATTTCATTAGAGCGCCACAGCTGAAGAAAGCGTGTGAAATTATTTAAGCGGATGTGAAAGTTGGCAGGATTGGATAATACATTTTGTTTGATAAACTTTGCAGACAACACGCCGGTATGTCCTGTGGCAGAATACGAGGCTACACTTTTAGAGTCCGTGCCAACGAGAACTTACGTGACTACGATGGAAGCTCATGATCCGGATATAAGTAAGTTTTAAACAGTTTCTCACTCACCACACAGTCGTGTATCTATAATAGACGCTCGCCCACCACATTTAAACTTTTCCCTGCCGGAAGTGAAAAACAAAATAAATAAAATTTTAAAATTCGCTCAGGTGGCGTCAACCCAGCCTTTTACCTTTCGGGCAAAGGTGCTCAAGATTTCAAAGTTGATGCTGAATCCGGTGTTATTACTACTCATAACAAGCTTGACCGGGAAGGAAAAGAGGCCAATTATGCTTTGACAATTCATGCTGTTGATAAGGAGACTGGCTATGAATGCAATAGTTTGCTCAGAGTTGCAATTGAGGATGTCAATGACAATAAGCCAAGGTATACAATTATATTATATTTTTTAAACGTTCGACTTCTCATCAACGAGAGGCTAAAAAATAATTTTAAAAATTTGATATAGATTCACTGAAGACAAGTACACGGTATCAGTAAAAGAAGACGCTCCTATTGGAGCTCTGGTGGGCAAAGTGCATGCGGATGATGCCGATGTTGGGCCTAACCGAAGAGTTCGATATGCACTTATCGCAACTGTTGCTGCACCGGATACCGTCGTTGAGAACCAGTTCGGACTGGATGCTCACAGCGGAGTGCTTTCGCTACTGAGGCCGCTTGACAGGGAATTGATTTCCCATTACAATCTGACTGTGCAAGTAAGAGGAGCTTTTTTTAGGGGAGGATGTGATCTTGATGGTTTGTGGGCAGGACCTTTAACATGGTATTTTTTCAGGCGACTGATGGCGGAAGTCCCGCTCTGGTGAACACGGTCCTCATGTCTGTAATCGTATCGGATGTTAATGATAATCCGCCTGAATTTTTCTCCACGTATTATTCGGCGGAAATTTCAGAGGTAAGAAGGGGAAAAAAGGGAGATTGGCAGGAACAAAGGCTTTAGGCAAGCACATGGATTTATTAAGCGAGAGTGGAAATAGATTTTGCAAAAAAAATATTAGAGAAGATGGGAGAAGAAACATTGAATTGTACGTGTTGTCTGAAGGTAAAAAGAGTTTGAAATGGTGGAATATGTGTCTATTTGAACAGATTCCACGTAAGAGAGACAGAGACATTATGAAGTGACTGTCTGAGAGGGAAAGTGGAGTTGAGAGAGGGAAAATTGAAAGTGATGGATGGCGTGGAATGCTAATGACAAAGGTGGTTTTGATTTTAGCGAGCTCCGGTGACTACCGAAGTAACGCGTGTGATGGCTACATCGAAGGATATCAACGAGAATGCTGAAATCACGTACAAAATTGTCGGTGGTAACGGGTATAGCCATTTTGGAATCGATCCAAAGACGGGCCTCATTTTTGTCAACTCGAGTCTGGACTATGAAAAAGTGCGCGAATATGTGCTCGCCGTCAAAGCTCAAGATGGTGGCCAACCTCCGTTGGCAGCCCAGTGTCTAGTAAATATCACCGTCAAGGACTACAACGACAACCCGCCAGTCTTCTCAGGAGCTTATTCCGTTCAGGTCTCAGAAGATGCTCCGATTTCCATGTCGGTGATTCAGGTAAGCCAATACGTTATTTCATGCGCTAACTAAATTGGACGGATCGAGATCAGATGGAAACTTTTTCAATTATCGAATGCGGTAGAAAAAACGTGATGCAGTAAATGGGGATATGGTGTGACTTGAAAAAAGTCGTCTTATCGTTTCGAGTCAAATATATATAAAAGCAACAGTTTCTGAACAAGCTAAAATACAAATTGCCGTCTTGTTCCTTGTGTAGCTTCTTGCAAACGACCCGGACAGCGGAAACAATGCGGTCATCAGATACGACATTATTGGCGGAGACCGGTTCAAACATTTTAGCATCGATCCTACTTCCGGAGTCGTTTCAGTCAACGGAACACTAGACCGAGAGAAGGTAAAATGTGCTCTTAATATATAATTCAATTACGTTTTATGGAGTTGGGATGAATGCGGTCGTCTATGGCTGTATATATGTATACACTTGGACATGGATGCAGATGGATATTATGATAGTGAAGATTTACAACATGGCAAATGTACTCCTCCTCCTTCTCCTTGTGTAAAACTGCTGAATTTAGCAAAATAGCTGTGGCCCACAAGCGTCGAGGTCGACTTGGGAAGAAAAGCTATTGAGCCGACTTTTATTACTTGCGGATAAATAATGTATGACTCTCTTGCTGAAATCCTCGTGTAATTGATGTATATACATCTATCGCAGATTCCACAATATACACTGGAAATACGGGCAGCGGATCAAGGTGTACCGCCCTTGCAGAGCACCACTACACTCGAGGTCGAAGTCAGCGATGTTAACGACAATGCCCCGCAATTTGTCACCGATTTGGACAATTTCACCGCCGTTGTACAGGTATGCTCACTTTCACTCGCATCTTGCTTCATTTAATGTCAGAGGGTAGGAATGTCATGTACTTAAGTTTAAATACATCTCACAATTGTCAGTGAACCTGGACGAAATTGTGTTAAAGCTAAAGTAGCAGAGAGAGAACGAAATTAAACAATTTAATTTTGTGATTCGATTTATTATATCGTGGCAAAAATAGAAAGTGGGAAATGCATAAGATACAAGGAACAAAGTAGCTTGTGAGAGGGATGCTTTAAGCAAGAAATAATATTACGAGGCTCCAAGGCTTTCTGATGGACGGAAAAGTAAATGTAATATTTTTGATGTGATTTAGGAGGACCGACCCTTGGGCTACGTTGTTCAGACATTTGCCGTGAGTGACGCTGATGCTCCACCAAACACAGCGCCGTTCAGTTGGGACTTGCGAGATTTGGAAGCGCCGACAGAGCCGCCATTACCTTTCACCATTTCAGAGACGGGGGCGCTTACCGTCGCCGGAAAGCTCAACTTCCAACGCAAAAACTTTTACAAACTGCAGGTAAGTCAACAAGACAAGAATAATGTCCGCGGAGCAATGTATACGACAAGTTACAAGGATTCCGAGGCCATGAAAAAGCCGTTGGTGTGGGAGATAAATGAAAAAATAATTTTCTTGTTCCTCGTGGTATTATCTATGGAGATCCCCCTTTACTTGTGTGTATTTTCTATGGGAAAATAGTGCGGGAAGAAAGACAAGGGTTGCAAGTAGTGGTGGTATTACATTGGATTATACCGGTGTTGTTCCTCAGGTCCGAGTATTTGACAACGGAGATCCTCCTTTATTTACGGACGCGAATATCACGGTGAAAGTCGTCGACAAATCCCAGTGGCCACCAGTAGTCTCAGCCTTGTCGGTGACTGCAATCACTGCTGATGAATCTTATCCGGCTGGAATAGCATTGGGAAAAGTTCACGCCTCTGATTTTGATCCTTACGACACACTCGTGTACTCGCTCCTCGAGACTCCATCCTCCAGCATATTCACAATTGATTCACTCAATGGAACACTCCGACCCATCATTCCCCTCAGGGAAGGTGCATACCAACTCGCCATCGGCGTTAGCGATGGCCGCTGGACAGCTAGAGGAGAGGCCTATGTCAAAATCATTTCGTTGGCAACACTACTTCCGGATGCCCGTCAAGGCGAACCTCCCTTTGGCTTACCGTCACCCCCGCCACCTGCCTTTCCACCCGGAACTGCCATGGGTAAACCAAAGGGCAGCGGCAAGACGAGCAAAGACCTGAGCTCTTTTGCTGTCGTCATGACGCTCACAGGCCATAAACCACAGAGTGTAATTACAAGGATTTTCGGATTCATCAGCGTTGTCAAAGAAGCCATGGGCTCTGAAGGCGGTAGTGGAATGTCATCCTTTGACGTCTTTATCCTCAGCATTCAAAGTACTAATCAAACCAAGCCTTCGGTGAGGGACAAGAGAGACGCTTCAGTTGCTGAATCGGTCGCTACTTCGACGCTTCCAGCGGTTGACATTTTATTGGCTGTTCGTAAGACCAGTGACGGCAATTGGGTTCTCCCTGTTGAACTCGTCAAGAAACTTCGCTTTGCCATTCCACGCATCGAGTCTGTTCTTCAAGGGCGAGTGGCTCGACTCGAATATGATGTTTGCGATAAAAAGTCTTGTGATCGTGGAAAGTAAGTATAAATATAATATTCACTTGCGGTACTATAACGATGAATTTATACAACACTGAATTTTTGTAGGTGTCGGACAATGGCGACCTTTGACGGAACTCAGTCACTCATTTCCACCGAGTCTGTAAGCATAATTACTCCGAACCACCAACTGGAAACAATGTGCATTTGTCCGCCAGGATACGGAGGTAATAAAACAAATTTAATGGAATTTGTGATTGTTAAAGTGGAAATGACGAGAAGAAGATTATTTAAAAAGACATGGCGTGTCTGACTGAAAGTAGTAGCAATGAGTCGCCCGTAGAAAGCAAGTCTGTAAATGGGGAAGAAGTATAATAAAAAGTTGGCAAATATTTGGCAACGTAAATCATGTAATGTTGGATGGTTCTGAATGAGAAAGGAAGGATGAGGAGGAGACAAAGGAGTGAATATAAAACGCTTTGTGTGTTTTGCCATTAGGCGCGAGATGCGAAAAGGTTATCAATGCCTGTGCCTACTCCAACTGCAGCCCCGGATACATTTGCGTCCCGGATTCTTCAACAAAAGGCTATGCTTGTCTCTGTCAAAGGACGTATTGCTCCCCGGATGGCAATTGCCAAGATCAGTGTGCCCAACAGTCTGTTTCGTTCAGGTAACAACACATATCATCAACACTCTATTCACTGTATAGATATATACAAACGACTTTCTCCCATTCTTCCACCACCGTCGACCGTCACACACTTTTCCCTCCCTTGTCAACTGCTCCATTTTGATACGTAGTAAAAAGTGTGAGGATTTCTTGAAAAGTTTTTCATGCTGTGTAACACTAAAATAATAAGAGAGGATGGGAGAAAGTTGTATGGTTTGTACAGAGTTTAAATGGCGAGCAAGTAACATTCATGTTATATAATGGGCAATTTTATTGCAGTGGAACAAGCTTTTTGGCATACAACGTGGGGCCGAGTCTGGAACGAGAACTGAGCATCAGTGTACTCATTAAAACTTTGTACACTTCCGGGACTTTGCTTCACACTTATGGCCAATTTGACTACGCCCTTTTGGAGGTAAAGAGCCGATTTACAACACTTGATATTGAATACATTTCCACACTTTCACCACACAACCTCCCTCCATTGCAAGGCTAATGAAGGAAAAGTAATGGGAAAAGAGGTTATCGACGAGAGTGGTTATGTGTATATGAAGCGGAAGAGAATCAAAATGGTTATGTTTTTTTCAAGCAAGAATATATAAGATATGATGGTAAATGTAATGTGTCTGAATGGTAGTTACTGACTCGATGTGATATTGTCTCTCTTTCTTGACAGATAAAGCAAGGCCTCGTCCAGTTCTCCTGGGACCTGGGAACAGGGAAGGAAGTGCTGACAGTGACTTCAACCTCAGTTTCGGATAATCGTTGGCACCAGATCCTCCTGCAAATAAAAGATAATTACGCCATTCTTAAAGTGGATGAAAGATCTACACAGCGGCAAAAGAGTCCAGGACCAGCACGAAGTCTGCATTCAGGAGGCGTCATCTACATGGGGGCTAGAATCATTGGTATTCCTGGAGCCACTCTCGACAACGTTATTCCAGCCCAAGGATTCATTGGATGCATGAAAGATATCCGCTATGGCTACGTATCGAGCGAAAACTCATCTCAGCTCAAGAACCCTAGCGAAATGTATATTCAAGAAGTCAAACATTTGATCAGCCCTGCCGTCAACCGACTCAGTCCAGATATTGCAATTCCGGCTGAATACGACGATGACGAGGATGATGGGCAGCCGTTGCCCGGCAATGATCCAGCTATTGCAAAAATGCCCCGACTTCCGTTACATTCTGCGGAAAAGAACTCTGGAGGTGCCCAACTCATGTGGTCAAGGAACATTTCATTTTCGTGTGAGCGAATGTTCCATGTCGTTGAGGCTTGTCGATCGCAGCCGTGCTTGAATGGCGGAACGTGTGTTGAAGACCGAACCACAAACGGCTATCGATGTGACTGTCCATCTAGGTTCCACGGACTCAATTGTGAAATCGACCTTGACCCTTGTTCATCGCAGCCGTGTTTAAACGGCGGCAGATGTACTCCGACCACCACAACACCAATCTCGTTCTCGCCTTCGCTCGCCGGCGGTGATCCGCAAGAACCGCAATATTACTGCCATTGCTTGGAGGGCACGTATGGATATCGATGTGAGCGAGGAAGGTGGTGCAAGAATTCGGCGGATTTATATGGCGGGGAATCTGAAATTTGTAATCGGAGAGGAGACTGTGAAGATGGGCCGACAGGGCCCATTTGCTGGTGCGAAAAGGGATACACAGGGTCCACTTGTCAACTGGACATTAACGAGTGTGAGCGCGGCGATGCTTGCGGTCCTGGTTCGACGTGCGTTAATTATATGGGAGGCTTCAGATGCTTGTGTCCAGCGAACGCCACTGGGACGAGATGCCTTCGGGTTCTGGCAACGCCTTCCATTATTGCTAGCGACTACCATGAATTGCTCTTCATTGTCGTTGGAGTCGTGATGCTGCTGATGATCCTGATTATTTTTATATTTGTTCGGCGGTGCTGCATTGCCAGGGAAAGAAGCGGAGCTGGAAATGCTATACCGCTGACTGCTCACATTAAAGACAAGGACAACCGAGGTCGAGACAATCGTGACCAGATTATGAGAAACAGAGATTCAAAAATATCCAACTTGGACGTCAGACCAGTTTCTGCAACTTCAGATTTGTTTGCTGCGGAAATGAGGAGTCCGCTTGACCCCATCAAGAGCTACGGGTCAGCTGGAGACGATTTGGAGAAGCCGTCGTTTATCAACAATCTGATGAAAGGAAGTGGAAGCGGAGAAAAGAAACGAGGTCCTGCTGGACATTCTGGCTGGGACACGAACCGAGACGACTATGCCAAAGTGCAGAATTGTAAGTGAAAATGGTTTGGCGATTGACACAGTTTTGTGGTTTCCCGACCGTATGTTATGCTTTATGGACTTGGAGTGGCGTGTGTGCCAACTTGTTTTAATGACCTCAACTTTTTATCGTCTTGCAGATATCAAAGACGAGATAAACTGGGCATCGAAGGGAACAATAAGTAAACCGAGCTCGCCCGTATCCTCAGTTGCAGCCAGCTCAGGTACGTGTCTAATGACTTTTGTAATGGATGAGAGAAGATGGGTAAACAGAGGCATGTACGGGTTCAAAAATAATGATGGACCACACCATCTTGCAGGTTATCATTGGGACCACAGTGATCTGGCGCAGCCCGCCAATATTTCACCAGCTCGTGGGCTACTGCCGCCAGAAGTGCCCGATTCCCTCTCTGTCATTTCACACGATTCCAATAACACGGAAATGCCCGCAATAAATCTTGCTTCATTGCCACCCATAGATTCAGCCAGGGATATGGACACACTCATTGAGGAGGAAGCATCAGCTTTCACCAACAAAAAACGACCTGACGAAGGCACTTGTATTGATGACGCCGTATGGCCCGTCCCGCACCCGGATCAGTATCTTTTGCCTCATCGAATGTCAGAGGGAACCGATACTACCGATCAGGACGAACCAGTTAAACCCATCGCTCTCAATAACCGATATCGAGGCAAAAACCTCAATTTCCCAACCATCATCAAACCACCATCCACTAACGGAGAGGTGTCGGATGACGAAGCCAATGAAAATTCACAGCTTCTGGCTCCAGCTCCAGAACCAATGGCTCTCGTCATTCCAACAACTTCAACCATGACCAAACTTGGACCCCATGAAACAGCTACTATCAGAGCTAGAAACGTTTATAGTTCCAACGGCAATCCTTCGTATCATCATAACAAACATGGATTCATACCTATTCCTACCGTTTCGCCCGCAGGCTCCACAGCATCCTCAAATGGACCTGCAACCAATGGAACTGTCAAAAAGAAACCTGGAAAAACTACGCATATCACTCAAGTTTGATTCTCATAAAATTGCGCATTTTCAGTCAATGTATGTACAGAAATACATTGGCAATTTTTTAACCATCTGACCAAACTTTAAATAATTTTTATGTTTCAAGACTGTTTGTTCTCGTTAAGTTGCCAAAAATGTGTTGGTCAGTTGATTTTTTAATGTTTTACTTGAAATGACTGTGAAAGCCACAATCCTATAGCCCAGGAAAGACTACACATGTAAAATGTAACCTACGAAAACAGTGTATGGTACAATAGTATTATTATCTAACGTTAAGAGTATGCCGACTTGAAGCTCTACGATAACTTATTGCCATTTTGTACATTTATCCTGGTACCAAAAGTCAATGTCAAAAAGTTCCCAGTTTTAATGTTTTAACGTTTAAGATTTACCCAGTCACTGATGACATGTATAGCCATTATTATAAGCCTCCAGTAAATGAGAAGAATGGAAGCGAACTATAAAAAAATCGCTGTCAAAGTGCCTGTAGTACTGGTGGCCATTGTACTTGACCCCGCAGGTCAAGATACAAAGCAAGGGACTATCAAAGCCCAAAGTCATGTGAATATTATACTTTATCGCAAAAATCAACAGCGCATATATACTTACGCTTTTCAATGTACGTTATTTTCGTATACTGTTGTGAATTGTATATAACGACAAAACCTGTGTACCGTGTTTAAATTTAACTGTAAGTGAAATGTAAGACAGTGAATGTATATATGCAAGAGTGTGCTTGATTACGTTAGAAATTGTGTCTATAAATGTATATTTGATAGAAAAATGACTATGTCCAAAATGGACAGTTGAACAGACTGGAGATTACTTGTAAGCTATTATAGATGATCTAAGAAAGAATTGTGAATCGCAGTAGATGCTAAGATAGAGCGACCTTAAACTGCGTCGGCAGTTATTGTTTGTTATTACTAGTCGTAGGGTTAACTTTTTGTACGACTCATCACCACTTGTTATTATGCCGTAATGTTAAAGTATATTTATGTATTTTATTCTTGTTTTCGACGCTACCTACCGTGTAGGAAAGATTATCAAAATAAATGTGGTAAAAAATATTTTGGAAAGTGCAGATTCGTTAAATGATATATAATAAAACGCAAAGGCGTTAAGCCTAGGCTACACAGGTAAATATTTGATAATAATAACAGGTAATAATTCTGTAGTTTCTTTCAACTGTAAAGTTTGCCAATGTCGGTTGTTGGGCTTTCCGCGTTAATCCTCTTGGACTTCGGAAATGCAGTCCTCAACGGGGCATTCCTTGCATGGATGGCTGTCATGTGCCTCATCTGCTACCCGGTTATTTATTATCGAGGACCACAAGTGGCCATGTTGTTACAGGAAATCAAGGTGGAAATGCTGAAAAGCTGCTCCAGTGCTGACTTCGACGGGCATGTGGCGCTGCTCAAAAGGCAACTGCTGTCACTTTCGACCAAGGGCGTCTGGGTTGGGCCGATCCGTACCTTCGAACCAGAGTCTACTCTCGTATTTTTCGACTTTGTCGTTGATAAAGTCATTGATGTCGTCCTGACGCTTGGAGAAGCGTAAATTCACACACCTATCGTCCATCCATACACTATGAGTTTATGTGTCCAATTGTTATCTTTTTTATGGAGGAAAGTTATCAAGGCGTTTACAACTGTGTGGGTTACGTAAGGTTAAAAACAATTCTTTACTGGAGCGACTAGGAAAGGTATTTGTTACGTATTTTCCGTACGTGCGGCCTAGTATTTGGCAGAGTGCAAAAATGAACTGAGAGTTGGAAGGAGAGGGTGAAATATTGCTTAGATTGAGAAGGAGACGAGAGTTTTGAGACTTACAAGTTGAGGTTTATTGATTCGCCTTGGCGATTCCGAACTTTAGCTTTGTTGGTGAAAGTACAGGTGTATTGATTCTCAGTAAAGTTAGTACACCATTGACAACTGTTCAAACGATTCGCGGCACTTGTAACTGGCCTTGACACTTTTGGATCTGACTGCGTATTTGAAAAGAAGAAGAGTTTAAAGAG
>JAQGBJ010002149.1:0-17997 GCA_034698345.1 Sphaeridia pumilis
CAAACGCAAATCGAGCGACACTACAGCGTCAGCCGGAATTTACCCCCTTCACATAAAGTGGCTTCGCCACTTAATAACAGGTATTTCACTTTAAAACACTGGTCAATTTTCCAGTGTACTCCTTGAGTTCTGCGTTTTGTCCGTTTCCTTTTATTCATGCTCCAGCTCAGGAGTTTTCGGTGCGTCTAGACTTAAATCCGTCCGTAAAGCATGTTATGTCTTTGTTAGTCTTGACTCGGCCTGCTGCCCAGTCCTCCCTTGTGGGAAAGTTTATCGCTGCTCCTAGTTGCAGGTAAGTGAGGTGACATGTGTCCGTAGGCTGCTCCAAAATCAAAACTTTGTTTGCCCAATGCGTCGTAAGTTGAACATGACTTCCTCTGTAAAGGTTCATGTTTTTGTTCCAGTGGCTGGTACGTTCTAACCTTTGCATCGGTGCAATGGCTGAACCTTTGAGTCTTATGTCAATTGGTATTAAACCCATGAGACATTCTATTCCTGCTGTGGGGGGTCGTGTTCCATGCCCCTGAGATACAAAAACAAGCTCGTCTCTGTAGAGTTTTGAGTTGGAGAAGATACTGGAAGCAAGAACCACAGTCGGAAACTTGTACCTCGATTCGCAAATCATGTATCAGCATTACTGATTGAGAAACTTCGACGCTTACTATCAACATCGCTTCCAACGAGTGTAAGGCCAGCACCGTTTACGATTCTTGCCGATAAGATGACCCCCTAAAAGAATACACTCGAACCAGTCGGTATTTATGGCTTCATCGAGGGAAAGTTTCAAGCTCTGATCGTCAGCGTAACGCCAGTCATTGCAGAACATGGAGAAGGTGACAGCAACAAGGACTACAAAATCTTAAGTTCTCCACCTTCGAAAAAGAATTGTTGGCGGGGCCTTCGACGGCGAGTATTTTATCTTGCATGTACCGCAACACTTGCTCAAAGATCTTGGAATTCAGGAAGACAGTGACGCTGCGCGCTGGTTTACATTCAGACATGACACCGCTCATGTCCTTGCATTGGCCGTGAATCAAGTTTTAAAGAAATATGAGCAGAAACCGATCAGATATATCGCAACGGTCGTGACCGAAGTCAGAGAACTGGCCGATTTCGTCGTCGACTTGGACCCGAACAAACCAGACGCAGAAACAGAAGCAGCAAAAGCTCGACGGCCCAAAGTGTTTGACGAAATGCGATTTGCTACTTATGCCTACGATGTGTATCGTGTGTTTCACAATGATTTTTCGCGGTACTATAAGCTCCTCAACGCTGAAGCTAACGATAAAAACGACAAAATCAAAATCGCCGGGTTCATTGTTGGCTACACTGCTTTGATGGACATCTACAGCGTTATTGCAAAGTTTTCCGTGGCGCTTCACAAACCTGCTTTGCCTCCATGGGAGTTGAAAAAGCTATGCGAATATTATTTACAAAAACTTGGAGACTTCAAAATACCATGTCTTCCGACGAATTCAAGTTCCCTTTCAATGAAGAAGCTCATAAGATTTTTCCGACACTAGACTTCAGCTGTAGCATGTGTCACCCAGCCTCAGTTGTTTCAAACCTGTCCGGTAATGGTGCAGCAATTTCGGCCCGATGGACAAGGAACAAGATCGTTTACAGATAGTCGTTCGATTGATTCAGTTCGAAAATTCGTTTCAAAAGGTCTGCAAGCTTTGTTTTGGACTTGATTGGGAATTTCGAATGTCGTATGAGTGAAGAAGCTGCCTGATTTGATCAAGTGGATGTTTTAGACCACATTGAAACTGCTTTTGATGTGGAGAAAATTGTTGAGCGTGTACCGGATATCAACGAAAGATTCATCAGCCTTCAGAAGTACGGCGACTTGGCAAAATTGACTGACAACCTCGACAACAACTTGAGTAACGAACAATTGCGTCAAGAGCAAAGTTACGCTAACTACGCAGTAACGAGTACATACAACTTTACGCGAACTACGTCTACTACGGAATAACTGCACAATTAATTCTACTACATTGTACTCGTACTGCGTAGTTACGCCTACAACGCAGCTACTTTAAGTGCGGATAATTTTTACGACGTACCTTTTTCTACGCAGTTATTGCGCAATTGCTCATATTACGGTGTTACGTCTACTACGCGCTAACGACTACATAGTACCAATAAAGTACACCAACTACGCAGTTGGGTATTTTGCGCAGTTACGTATTGTTTGCAGTTATAGACGGCACTGCGGAGTTACGTCAGCTACATGAAGCGGACAGGATCTACTCTATGTAAGTGGCTGGTCAGCAAGACCAACCAGAGGCTATTCTAAGGTGCATCTTCAGGCATGCAAGTCGGGAGAGCTTTTATGGAACGTCAATACATTATTTCTAATGTAAGTTCTGAAGGAAAGTTTTGCTGTGTCCAGCTTCGGCAATGAAACCGAGGCTATATAAAGTTGTGTATTTGTTGTTAGAAGGGGGATTAAAGATTCTGGCTTTGACCAGTAAAGACTATCTGACGGCTCTAGTCTACTTGAATGGGTCGGTCAAGAAAGACGGACTTTAATCTAGGGAACGAGACACTTTGATCGAGGTCAGCGCATGCAAGCGTAGGTATCAGGGATTCCAAGGTTTTAGCTAGCTTTGCAGTCAGGACCTGGTCAACAGCTGTTTCATACATGGACTTGTAACAATCAATTATGTAACCGCTTCCGCCACCATGCTATCACGGTTACCGTTTTATTATAAATTCCTATCATCCCTGCCTTTTAACTCTTTTCTTACTAGGCAAGCCTCCCTCCCACTTACTCCTTGTCTCATTTCACCAGCTACACCTTTTCGCTGTATAAATACTCATGTTGTCCTTCATACGTTATCCGTCTGTCTTCTTGTCATCTCCAACACAATCATACCACGTTACATCATTCACCTTAAGAACACGAACCTATTCAAACCTTTTATTGTCTCCGCTCCATTTCAAACATGCCCATTCTTCATCACAAAACTACCAACTTTAACCCTTTCAACCCAACACTTTCGGCACCTCAAGCCAAAAATATTTGCCATTTTCTTCAGCATCCTAAAAAACCTCCTACCCGAGCCATTATGTGGTCATTCCCTCCCGTATATCCAGCTTCTCAGTACCCTTCCTTGTCATTCATACAACTTTAAAATACCTAACCTTTCAGAAATCTACCCCATTAACATACCGCCCAGCTTTATAACCCGAGCCTAAGCATAAAAATTCGCAAAACTAACAGCAACATTATCAACTTGATTTATGTTTATCACACTGCGAAAAAAACTTTTTTTGCCAAATCCACATCCAGTCCTCCTCCTTCTCCTCTTCAAACATAAAAGTGTTAAAAAATATTTCATGGTCACCCATTCCGTATACCAGTTGTTCTTCTCCTTTATATCTTCATCAAATCTTGCCGTTCTTGTCCACACTAAAACTGCCTCTTAATTGTGCTTACATTAGCAATATTCATGTCAATTGCTCCTTCGGCCCAAACCACCAATTTCGCCCATTGCATGTAAAGCCTACTACTAAAACACTAGTTGAACCACCACTTTAGCCAGGTGAGCAATTCACCAACTGACTTGCAACAGGGCAAGCAACCACAAACATCACGTAGGTGGGCTAACTGAAACTGACTCTTCTCAACGTACGTATATATACGGCGGCCATGTTACGGTTTCCTACCATAAATTATGCATCACCTTCAACCAAATATTATTACCGTACATTTTAGCCACTCTTCTTCAACCCTTTTCCTCACATGTCTCTCTATTCTCTCACCATTTAACGCCATATTTACCCGGCAAATTTTCACCTCGTGCAGCACGCAATCCACCATTCGCTCATTACACTCCATTACACGCCTCTTCTTCTCCATAAACGCTAGCCAAAACTTTTGGCTCAAAACCCTTTGACACTTTCTACAACAATCAACAGTTGACCGCCGGAATTTCCTCCAAAACCTACTCAAGTTCAAAACAAATGTTACAAAATATCAACCAACCGCCATCATACAATCCACAAACAAAACACGAAAGCCTCTTAAAAACTTGATACTACATTTCTTATCTACAAATATTCAAAAACTCTTATCATTCCTATACCACTTAAAAACTATATGTTTAACCCTTTACCCGCCTGCTCCACTTTTCAAAGAAAAAATTATAAAAACCGTTTCCCGACCTACAGCAACTCTACTCAACACATTCACTAATTACATTATCTTTCACGGAAGCTTTTCATTTTTTCCCCAGAAAAAATCCTCCAGTCACCCGCCGCCTGTCTCTTATCAACAGAACCTTTCAGACTCCTCCAACCCTTTCACATGCAATCTTTTTAACCCTATCAGCAAATCCGATAACTGATAACATCTCCACCACACCAACTAGAAACAACTTTTGTCACCAGATCCTCCACCACCTTTTTAATTACCTTTTCAATTTACAGGTGCGACTTGCTATACCTGCCACTGCCACCACTTTCTCAGTCAACCAACCACCGTCAATACAGCTTACCCAATTAAATCCTACACGACATGAATTCACCATTTCACGACACCCGTCCATTTCCTCTGATTGACCCTCACATATTCAGTGCCATCGCCTTCTTAAAAACCTGAAAACTCGACCATTTTGCCCATTTCCACTTTAAAACATTGTTCCTTCCGTCGTCTACCTACCTGCCGAAACCATGCAAAACTTTCAGAAACATGCAAGACTCCAGAACCACTTCCATTAACAATTCATTATGCCCTCGCTCTTGTCTTTGTGTCGTCTCCTTCATTACTTTAAAAACTCACAACCATCTGCCTTTCAACTAACCAAGTCCATTAAAACAACAACAGCAACTGTGGTGACTGTAGGAGGTAGGCGGCGGCAGACACAAAACCCAGCAACCAATTATCATACAACCTAACATGCACTATCCATACACAAAACCAACAAAACATAAAACAGCGCTCCAAACTCCTTTAAAATCACCGGACATTGTCCAACAAGAATCAAAACTTTTGGATATTACGCAACATACATTTACATTTTCAAAAACTCGAACCAATTCATCATCACCAAAAACTTACAGAAACCATCCGTCATTCCAGGACAAGCCACAACAACCGCCGCCAAACCATAACTTGTTCAGTTCATCATCCAGAACCTTTAATTACACACAAGTGTATAATAATGTATAATAATCAACATGCCACCCAGCCCCAACAAAATCATCCAGTCAAATACACCTGCCTCTCTACACATTCATTAACTAACACATTTCCCATTAACATTCGCATTTTACCGGCAATTAGACACACAAAACTACACGTCTTTTTACAATTCCAAAAGCCGTTTTCCTTTCTGCTCCTATATAACAACCAGACTTTTTAACAAACTCACTCACAGACAGACGGCCATCGATGCAATTCTTTATTGCTACTTGCCCCTGCCCTAATATACACTCTGCTTTATATTTAACTACAATACAGCAAGTGCAGTCAACCAGCCGTCAAAAACTGCATCAAGGCTACCACGAAACCAATTTTCCTCCCATCATATAAAACCCCCCGCACCGCCGTCCGTTTCCCACCCCTTTACAACTTCAAATTGCACATTGCACCCAAAAACTCGATCATAATTCTCCAACCGTCTCGCAAATGCCATCAATCGCAAGCTCAAATCCAACCTACTCACAATAAAATAACATTGCCTTCACCGCCACTTTTTTATCCGTCCGTATCATAAATTTTAATGATAGCCTGCCTCCCGAAAAAATATGCCAATTACAAACATTTATATATAATACTGAATATGCCGCCGCCAAAAGTTCACCAACATTTTTTCAACCCTAATCCTTGCCAATTCAATATAGCCAATACCAAAATAAAACAACCACTCTCTCCTCTTTCACCCATACCAAAATATTACATCACATTATATACGTACGCTACTGCACAGTTTGCAAAAATTTAAACATTTCTTGTTCCAACTCAATATAAACTACAAGAGGAAAAAACCTCTCAGACTAAATATCTGATATACACAACAGCCCACTCACGCAAACTTTTGCCAACTCTCAGCAAAAAGGCTAGAAACAATTCTAAAACCTAACCTTATCCAATCCAAATCCGCTACTTTCATTACAACTCTCATAACTCTTTACAATCACATTTTTACTTTCAACACGCACATTCAAAATCACTGGAAGTTTTGCAAAATCTACTCCTTCCCTCTTTTAGGTTCCATAAATTAAAATTTACACCTGTTCCGTCATTATTCAACAAAAACCTCCGATTCAAAAAATATTCTACAAACCATCCATGATCCATGGTCTTTTCTTCTATTATAGAAATTTCTGTATTGATATAAATCGGCAATATCATTCCACATATTTATTCCATCTCCAATAGCTCCAACAACCATCAACCATATCCACTTAACTCGTAGACAACAACTAGCTAAATGCTACCACTAAAAACTCACAGTACAAAAGAACACCATGTAATTGCTGACAATCATATTAATCACACCCTACTTCACCAAGAAATTTTACCCGTTTGTCACATGCTAGACATAGCCTTCTCATCCAATATTCTTTGCCAAATTATATTCCAACCTAAAATTATCCGATCGCTTGAACAAAATTCCAACCCGCTCCTATTTCCACTCCGTAACTATAACCATCGGTACAAAACCAAACTTGTATTTCCTAATGGACCGTAGCTAATGGCAAATCTAGCAAACACACATATTCACTCTTTCAATCCATCACTCTCTTGTTTTTATCCCACAATCAATTTATTCAGGTCCAAAGTCGCTTCTCCCATTTTTCACACTAAAATCCACTCGACTTCAAACACCTTCTCCCATCTTAATGAATTACACACGGCATTTCTTGTGTTCCTTGTCCAATAAACAACATTGATTCTGCCCATACTCGGTCATACCAAACTTGTCTCCCAGCGTGTGCCATCACTATAAACCATGATTACCCGATTTTTATAGCACAACCCGCCGTCAAAAAGCCCATACACATCTTCAATCCCAACTACAAAAAATCCCATCAAACATGTGTCTTATCCCTTGCTCTCTTCTTCATCAAACCAATTTTTTCGCCACAAATCCATCAACTAATCTAAACCCGGCACCGCCATATAATATTAACACTATGTAGTCCAATCAAACATGGCCATATTTATATCAACTTCTTCAACCATCTCATTCCATCCAATTTATATTCAACCCTACCGTAAAAGGCCACACACTACTTCTGGACCATTTCCATTAATTGCTCCCATCAACCGTCTCGGCCAATTCACAGACATGTATAATTTCGCATAACAACAACTTGTTGCCAAAAAATCTCTCGCCTCCTGTCACACAATGTCAGCTTCAATTCTTTACATTAAACCACATTTAACAACAAGTCTGGTCATTCGCATTTTCCCCTCAGCATCCGAACCAGTTCTCTACAAACCAGATTCTTCTAACCAATATTTACAGCATTAAATTTCCATCTAAAACTCACATTTTCGCATTGCATATATATTCTTCTTTGTATCTGCTTTATTTCTTTACTCAAACCCAAGGCTATCATGACTTGCTCTTTTATTCGCAACCTCCACCGCACTCACGCCCTCTGCCGCGACGCTTCCAAACTACTCACCCAACAGCACGGTTTCTCACTTGATATCACAGCTACAAATTCGTCAACATTTCTTTCTCCTTTGTACTTAATTTTACCGACTCGCTCGTCATAAACCCCACACTTTTTTACAACCTGAAAAACACGCTTCCATGTCAATTTTTATTACTCCAACCTGCCGCTTGCGAATCTCATTTATCCCTCCACTATTAAAAAGAACAACATGATCCATCTCCAACATCTTACTATCCCCTTCAAATTCCGAAAAATCTACAAACCCAGTGCAAAATTCATACAAGAAAGCCATTTCTCAGCCCATCTAATTTGCCATTTCCGTAGAGTCTATAACCAACTTCATCCTTGAATCACCTCCCGCCAAATTCACAATTTTTATCCTTACACACTCTTAAAAAACAAATCAAAGTATTTTCTTACCAGTAAATCCATGCCCCTCACAATTCGTTCCATCTTCTTCTTCTTCCACTTTCACTCCAACATCAGTAACAACTTTGAAACAAAATTAAAACTATAAAACGCTTAACGTCTTTCTTTCTCGGCCTTTAGCACTTGTCCCTCGGTGTCCTGAATTATGACTCTCCTGACGCTTCCTCAAGTCAACCGACGATATATTCCGTAAAAGGAAGCTATAAAACTCCAATCTTCTTCCAACAAGCCAATTGTCTTCTCCAGTCCTTCCCAATTTAACTTATCTTAGCAGCAGCAGGAGCAACTCCAGCCCGCTTTTTGCCCTCCCAACTCACAGTATTTAAAAACCCAGCGATTTCCTCGTTGTTAAATATCATGTTCTCAAGCCCCCGCAATTATTTCGCAAAATCTGCAGCCCTTGCAAATTTCCCATAGACGCAATCAATCAATGTTTGCATTTCTGCACCAAGACTGCATTTCCATCATTGCACTCTCCAGAGTCTTCTGCCTCTTCTATTTGCCATTTGACAATTCTATATATTTCACCTATAAAAATTCCAAAAACTTCAATTCCAAAAACAACGCTAAAAAATACTCTCTCGGGTTCCCGTCATTTAACATTTGCCAATTCTATTTCTCGTATACAAACTAACTTCAAATATTTTAATTCCACCTCAACGCTAAAAATACCCTCTCAATTCCCATCATTCCACACCAATTCCGCCATATCCCAATGGAACCCAACCCACTTTGCCATTCTTCCCATCTCATACGTCCAGCCTTAGTCTCAGTCAGTCGTCAGTGGGCCGCTTCTCAATACTAACCTATACATGACCCAGCATTGGCTCAATATCTGGCCATTCCAAATCAACCTTTCTTTCCCACAGCCTTATACATACCACAATGCCTTTCAGAAGAGACAATCAAACAAAAAAGGGCAAAGGGTCCACTTTCAATTGCCCCGGCATAATCGCAAACCCTTGCAGCAACCAAACAACTTGGCCAGACACAAAAGTCCCCATGGCCTCATCATCAACATGTACTTCATTGGCCATCGCCCAGCAACAACGGAACCATACCTTAATCGACACCTTATAATTACATGAGACGAACGCCATATCACATTCAAACTAGTGTATATATACAAACACGATAATTGTATTCAGCTGCTGACCTTATTTTGCCATTTGCGAAACTTGTTGCCAACTTGCTTTGGCAAGTAAAAAATTGCAGGAGCATTTAATCTCATATCATATACATACAAGCGTGTGTGTACCACATCAACTCTCCTCGCAAAAATTGCCAAGGCCTACATCCAAGTAAGTAAACTATATAGTATTCCACTTGAAGCTAATCTGCCGCCACGTCAAACAAAATTCGCAATATGCTTTTACATGCTAAATATTAACTCATCAACTCTTTTCTCTCCTCCTCTACTACTAACAACCCCACAATTCCGCCTCTTTTCAAACAAGCCTTTGCACGGCCTCTCTGCGTGCTTATCTCATTTAGTAGCTTCCTTGAATACCAAAATATTCCAAAAGGAACGTGTTCTCTTTCTTATGCATACATAAAATATCTAAATGGCCATAATAATTGTTTGCCATTTCCCTATACTACCATGTACATATACTTAGTCCTTGTAATTCCTAATGCAAAAACTAACTTGTGAGGAACAACACAGTACATTAACTTGCTCAGTTGTGCATGCTCACGTAATAAAAGCCTCCTCCAATGTCACCATGTAGTACTTGCATACCTCAACCAAGGAAATGTTATACAACAGCAGCAACAGCAAACACTAGCAAACTAGAAGAGTAGTCAACAAAAATCTATATTCTGCCACCCAAGCAACCACGTCCAAAACATATATTGCAGAAATGTACACCGTTTGCAAACAACTCCTAGTACAAAAATATGTACACAATCTTACCGAACGTACTACAAAAATTGGCGATCCTCTACCAAACCAAATATTTGATGAGCTGTTCATGGATAATCTCATACAGGAAAGAAGCCCTCTTTCAACTTTCAAAATTCCAATTTCAATTCCCCATTCCCAAAAGCCTAATCCAACCATAGAGTTTGCGTACTTATCATTAACTTATAATGTATATACAGCAACAAGTGAACAACTTTACTTCAAGTTCATCATCAAGTCATAATGTTACGTAATCTTGTCCAAGAAGAGAGCAATATTTTTCTTATCTATTCTAGGCAAAAGAAGACTTCAATGTTATTTTCAGGCTACGTGGTATAAATTGCACGCAAACTTCAATCCTCCTTTATGCATTTTTCCAAATATTTTCCCCACCAAAACATCCCAATATTTTCCCACAACACCCGATCAATTGCCTATCTTGAAATTGCAAAAGTACTTTCACTATCGCCAGGGCCAGCGCCCAAGAAACTTTCAACAAAATTCTTCCATGTATTCATCAACATTATAAATTCAGTTTCAAAAATCATGGAATCATTTCCTACTGAAAAATTCACTACGCCTTCAAATATAAGCCTTTAAGCCTCAACTCCAGCTTGCAGTCTTCCAGTACCTTGATCCCCCCATGACTTCAAAACTGCAACGCCAAAGAAGTACTTTGAATCATTTAATTCCATGAACATCCCTGGAACCTGGCATAAATGTATTCCACAGGTCCAAATGCAAACCCTACGTCCAAACGCCTTCTTCTTCTCCTCAACCTTTTTTCTCGCGGGCACATTGCAAACCAGACCTTCCACAGCTCCTGCCCAAAGACCTTCTTTTCGTGGTACACATCTTAATCATCCCCCTTGTTCCAACAAAAACCCAAACCCTGTGAATTCCCAGAAGGAGAACAAGGCCCGATACCAATCTTCCCATCCAACATGACCTGCCGACGACCCTCCACTGGAGCTTCACTGCATTTTGCTCAATGGCTCCTTCAGACTTTCTCTTCCAGCTCTCTTATTTCCAGCTCCCCATACCACTTTTATATCCCTCCAATTCCAGACACTGCCTACTTACATACTTTTACTACATCCTGGATTAACCCAGCTAGACTCTCTCCTCAACCGACGGTTTCCATACTTTCAGTTCTCCAAACTTGCTCCAGGTACCAAAGGAACCGACTGAAGCATATCCAGCATGTCTCGTCTCAACTTCAGGCTGCATTATACCCCTGGCGGCTCCAGACTTGATATATTTAGGTACCTCGCCACCTCACCAAGCTCCACATGCATGTGCATCCAAGCCTGGCATCCGCTTCAGGTTTTTCTTTGAACCGAGCTCCGACTGTGAGCAAGACGACCATGTCGAAATGGACCGAGTAGTGCCGCCACCACCAATCCACTCTCAATGCCAAGACAAAACCACGACACCATACCTCCCAAAGCCATCTATGCTGGTTCAGCTAAACTAATATGCTGATGCATGCATACTTTATTGCGTATATCCAGCCATGTAAAAGGGTTAAGTTTCCTCCTGGTGGTGTTCAACAGTTTTAGGTACTAGCAAAAGCCTCAATATTTTTCTTGGACTAAATTCTCGATCCAAGTCAAAAATAGCTCACTTTCTAAAACTTACTCGATGGTCCCGAGAAGCCTTTGAACTCCTCTTGGAAACCTTTCCACCTCTTTCACCACGTCCTTCCAGCCACCAAGGCACAAATGTATACCATAGGTCAAAATGCAAACCAAAGGTCCAATTTTGATTCCTGTGGATTTGACGTTCCAATGACGATTCAACCTCAACGATTCCAACACTTCCAAGAAGACATACAAGTCTCAGACAATACCGACAAAAATAGCTTCAAGATTTGGACTTAATCCCGCCATTATCTATTCAATTACCGCAAGTACGCCTCATCAACCACGTTTAAACATCAACTATTTACATGGAAATGGCGCAAGGTGGCTGGCTAACTGACTATCAAAATATATGGAGACTGTCTTTGTTGTTATCATGCCGAAACTATAATCTTGGATTAAATTCAAAATACAGCCACGACAGACAGGTACATAAAATCCTACGACGACAAGTGCTCAAACAACAGCAACAACAGCGTAAAAAGACAAGTTTTGCTGCTCAACCATAATATCGACATTTCCTACTACAACTACTTGTTTGTCATTTAAGCTTCAAGGCCTTTTACCACCTTATTGCTCCATCCTACTTCAGCAACCATGTTTTTCCAACACCTCTTCGACGCCTTCCCAGCTTTCTAGGCTACATAACTCGTCTCTGATTCACTTTGAATCAAAAGATTGGCAACATCATTCCCATCAATCAGATTCTTGGAAGCAGGAAACATTTTGAAAAATCAACCCTTTAAAAAACTTTAACTGAGGCCCCACCGTAGCTTCAACCCACGCTACTGCCCGGTCATTCAATCTGAATCGGTAAACTACTCCAAACAAACAATGAAATGCCCGGGATTTTTGAAATCGCTAAGCAAATTCGCAATTGCCAATTCTCTTCCTTCCTATTATCGCTATAGACACACACACACATAGACATCTTTTCATCATCTCCTCCATAAGCTCCTCTTTGTGACCATACACATGCACGTACACGGCGCTCTCCTCGTCAACCCTTTGCGATACACATAGCGCTGTCTCTCTCTCCCTATACCATGCATACGAGAGGAACTCTAGACATAGGTATACGCCGTGTGTGTGGGACTGACGATTTCTATGGGCTTTTTTGCCGTGGTAAACACATAGAGATACAAAACAGGATATTGTGTCCTGTATATATATTCTAACCATTTTCTAAAGCTAGCTTTTTGCATCTAAATAAATAGCTTGTAATGACGACTAGATTTGGTTTCATCCCCAGGCAATGTTGATGTCGTTTCTTATCTAATGATTATAAATGTATAAGCAAAAGCGAGAATGTATATAAATTTCCGACAGATTCATCTCCTACAGTAGATAAACCGCTTCAACAGAGACCTCACCACGGGATGACCTGGGTCAGGGGTAAACGGAACAATTAAAATGGCAGGGGTTACACAGGCTCGATCATAAACTTCCAACAACTTCCACTCAAGAGAGGCTGATAATTGTATCTAGAGCTTTTCTATAGACTGAATCGTATCCTAGATTAATCCTCCAGCGACTCTCCTAAACTAGCTTCTTCAAATCCAAATTCACTAGAACCCTCAACTGAATCACTAGAAAAACGTTCAAACAACGATTACTACATTATTACATAACGCTGGATAACTTCAACCAACAATCAATTTCTTCAGATGAGCTCTATCCCAGTCCCGCTCTATCCTTCAAACTACCAACACTTGTAAACGCTTCTCCAGTCCATTTAGTTCATACGGACAATACTTTCCCGCTTTGAACTGTATATTTACACCTGGTTGAACACTGATCGGTACGCAATTACACTCTTGACTCTTGAAAATCCCCGGGATATTAGTAACTTTCTTGTAACTTACCTTTTACGTAGGTTCGCCTGAACTCAAATCTGAACGACGACGTTGAAGACTTGAAGAATCCTGGCTGATGGAGACTTGGTTTGCAATTTGTCCCTGAATGGTTTGCAAATGGGTTCCTTGGATCGGATCACTTGATGGCGGCTCACCTTTATATCATAAAG
This sequence comes from Sphaeridia pumilis, assembly GCA_034698345.1. Taxonomy (NCBI): domain Eukaryota; kingdom Metazoa; phylum Arthropoda; class Collembola; order Symphypleona; family Sminthurididae; genus Sphaeridia; species Sphaeridia pumilis. The sequence continues at coordinate 13,646 of JAQGBJ010002149.1, forward strand.
GGCCTTGTTTGAAGCAGATCCAAAACAGCGTTGTTTCTCCTACGAACAACAGAACAACAATGGTCAGTTGGACGTAAACATTACCAATTAATCCACTAAAAATATCTTTCCAATTAAGACTCACCTCACTCCTTGACCATTTTGTCCAAGTGCACAAAGCAGTGTTCGTCCCTTGGAAACGTAGCTTGTTTACCAGCAAGAAAATAATCCGATTGTTTCTCAAACTGTAGTATATCACTATCAACTTTTTTAACAACTGTCACAGCTATTCAACTTGATTTTTTCAACTTTTGATATTTTGAAGGTGAATTGATATTCCTTCGGGCTTTGCGTGGAATACAGAGTTTTTTCACTTGCTCTCTCTCGCTGAGGATGTGTTGCCAGTGTATTCGATATGGGCTCAGAAGGCTGAATGCCGTCCTCCTCTGGTTCTTCGTTAATACAACTCATAAGGAATTCTATACATGTTTACATGCTATTCTTCTTCACTCTCCTTGGATCCCCAGTTGCTTTGAAACCCTTTTGCCTTTGAGAGGGATAGTCATCGAGAACACACAAAAACTTTAGATATAGCGTGAACTTTGCTCTGTATGCACTATAGCTTTTGTTTCTCAGAAATCCCGCTCTTATAGGCATATCACTGATGATGCATGATGTACCCGAGAGTCATTGAGTAATAAAATGGCAAGGAGGAACGGGAGGGAGCTGAACAGAGAGAGAGAGATGTTAAGAGCGGGGAGGAGGGAGGGAGAGAGGAGAGCACAAAGAGAATTTGTCCCTGGCTTTGCCTCCTTCCATAGATTTATACTCGATGGCTCCTGTTTGTATATGTGTGTGAGCAGACTCAGTGCGACGAGTTAGATACGGATGGATGTAGAGGCCACAGAAGTGAGGCCCAAAGAGTTGGTTGAAAGACCCCTTCTCGTGCGACCACGATCTGTCGGCATGCATGCATAGAGTGCCGACGTTTATACTCGATGGTTCTCGATAATGTGGCCATGCTTTCAAAAGGTGTGATGTGCATATATGAAACTGTTGAAGGATACTAAGAGCCGCCGGAATAGTGAGGGACCAACCTTCCTTCTTTGCAATGGCCACCAGTATACCAACAACAAGTACAACATCGAACACCTTGGATCTCGTCCAGCATCGCTCGCTTACATGATGACAGGAGCATACACTTTTGAATATCGTTTGGTTCAAGGTATCATCGAATCATGAGGTTGCATACACATGATCATCAATGGTATGCTGCCAATGTGGTGGAAAAGTGAGGTACGTGGAAGCTGGTTCTACCAAGAGTAGAAATAATGGCAAAATGCCTCGAAGGTTCGTCGAAAATTGGCTCACATATTTTATGAACAAGTCCAAGGGTTTTTGCAGCAAAATTTGGAATCCATGTCTATCAACTATGAAGTACACGGAAGCAACTTCAAGGCTCCACTGGGCAACAGCGTTCAAGATTATGGAAAAGCTTATAAGGTCATGATTGGATTTCGGAATTGTCGTAAGCTGCTTAAAGGTAATCTGAAGGAGCTCCATGAGATTGAGCTGATTTGAAATGGTTCAAAATTATCGCTTTGAACTTTGATCTCCTTGAATCAGGGAGCGTTCGAAAACTGGATAAGAAACTATGGACGCAAAAGTTCAAGCTGTAAAATATTAAAGCAAGACTTGAACGAAATCTTAATGAAGCTTGAAGAGCTCAAGAACTTCCAAAGTCCATTTTGCCCTAACGTTCTTCAGGAAACTTGATACCTGGAACCTGCACCAGTTGTTAAAATTACTTTTCATGCCTTCACGGCGCATTAGCCATCGGTTTCAACGCTTAAAAACCTCAAGATTCGGTAGTTCTGACTTCACTTGTGATTATTGCCAAATTGCATACCATACCTCAAAAGCCCATGTTATCAAATAGGTTTGCATTGTGCCCTTGTTGAACCTCGTGTCTTGCTTCTTCTTCTTCTCTTTCATCATTCAGTCAGTCAGTCAGCAGCTTCATCTGAAAATCTTGGGCACAGTTTACCCATAGCTTAAGCTTATATTTGTTACTTTATATACCATCAAAGCTTCAAAGTTCTGAAGCCTTAGGGTTTTTGTTTGCCTGAGTATCAGAACCATGCGATCCTGTCTTGTGCGTATACCGACATGTTTGTAGACCCACAAAAAGTACATGTGCTCACACTGGGAAGCTTCAAACAGGCGCTTTGGCCCTGGTTAAAATGGCATAATGGCAATATGTCTTGTACATGCATTCTTTCAGCTTCTTCATTCTTTCTTTCCCCTTCTTCAACCCTCGTTTTATAGCCCCAGCAATCCAACTCCGACCGACCCACAACGAAAAGGCAGGTTGGGCTTTGCCGCCGTACATCATCTACAACGATATAATAGTCGAACGAGAATGGTAATTTCAAGGCGAAAAGGAGGAGACTCGTCCAACGAAAGGTTTTCATTATTTCCATCTCATCCAACGCAACCCCATCAGAGTCTGATGGCTGTATCGTTTAAACCTGTTTATCCCAACCGATTCACCTATCAAAAACTATACATACAAGATTGCGAATATTGCGAATAATATATCCCATTCAGATTCGCAAATCTCTCATCCTTCATCCATGTCATACAGTCTATATAACAAGTAAGATTACACAAGTGGGCAAATAATACATCTCCACAATATAATGATTCCGGTCACCACCACATCCTAATCCAACATTGCCAGATACCACAGGTCGTCGTCGATGGTCGATCGCTTCAGGCGCTTCGATACCCAATCCTTGGCCAGACAGACATTATCGTGTCCATTGTCTCTTCGAGGCAACGAGTAGGATTTTATTTGGCCAATATTCAATTCACGTAACAAAGCCGTTGTTGGCCCTCTTTTGATAAACGCGGATTGCGAATCATGTGAGAAGTCGAGAGTGTGTGGGCCCATCCACGGACGATGAGATCATTTCGAGCCGGCAACACGCAACTTCAGAGGGCACCACCACCCCAGTTAATGGCCAGACCTTTTCATTGTGTCTGAAAAGCAAGATGAAAGGTGGCAAAGTGGCAATGACTTGCTGGGTCCGCCTGACCAGACATGGTTACGCATTAGTTTCAACTCATAATGTAACAGGAGTAGACGAACATGATGGCCGACATGCCAAAATCTCAGCTTTAGCAGCACAGCAACCTGTAAATTATAATTGCTCCATACTCACAGACTATAATGACAACTTTTACAGCGTCTGTCAAATGACCTACTCGAATAGCGTGAACAAAGGAGGGTATGGTAAAAATCTCTGAAAAGTTTATGACATGGCTGCGGCGCTGCCACCAAGATTCCTTTCTGCTACTGAATATATTCATGAGCCGCTGCCGTTTCAATGTCTATAGCTTCTAGCAGGGTAGTAGAGGATTTAGGAACATATATGTCGGATCAGAAATTCTAGCTTGCCACTGACTGTAAGTAAATCTATTGAGATAAGCTACCGAAACTACGGCATTTCTGTAGAGAATCAATTATTATTTGTCAATATTTAAAACTGATAAGTCTCTTCTTCTGGCTCCTACTCGATAAACAAGGCCATCAAAACTTGGTAACTGAAAACCAACCTGTTTTCCAAATGATAACGAGTAACATAGTCAACAAGGATCACACCACGCTCACATAGCATCATTCGTCATATAATATCCTAACACACATTTGTATCAGTCAAAAACCTGCTTTGGAAAAGACTATGAAAAAACAACAACTATATAAACTTCACTCATTCCCAGTCATGGATATCGACGTTAGTTAAGACCGTCATTTCACTACTTTGAGCATCGGAGCGTGACTAGAGGATTAAAGGAATCATAATAAATACATAACAAAATCCTGCGTGACAAGACTTGACTACCCAGTACTAATTTGGCTATAATCTGACTAACAGAGACGTTTCAACAACTTTTTCGATAGCACGCTTTAACTAGAAATTTTCTGCTGCTTTGGTCTCGATCTCAGGGCCGGTACGACTGGAGCATGCTGGATATGTGCTCATATGTGACAAACGTGATCCCTGTTGCTGGAACGACACGCATTAGGTTGGGCCCCATACCTTTGTAGAATCCTCGTATTTGCTCATGCCTTTGGGAAGAAACAATTAAAATTTTATTATTAGTTTTAGCGACGGACATTTGAGAGAAAGCAAAAGTTCGAGAGAATACATCTTATACACTACACAGTATGCCTGGTCTGGAGAACGAAACTTCGGGGGAGCTCAACAGCAAGTAAAGGACATTAACAAACCTACTCTCAAACTAGTGCTAACCAAGGTAGTCATTGACTGGGCAATTTCAAAATACAATTCAAGTCAAACCCTAAA
>JAQGBJ010002150.1:0-17985 GCA_034698345.1 Sphaeridia pumilis
ACATGGAACAAATACACGACGCTGCCAGTGCCTTCTGCCTCAGGGATGAAATACCCGTGTTTTAGGGCTATTAAGCCAGCTCTAATAGTCTGTGCGTGTGTGCATCGCTTAACGCAAGAATACGCACAAGTTTTATCATCAAATCATTCTTCTATTATCACAAGTATTTCTTCTAATCGCCAACGCGTTATTTCGACAATTTACCTTTTCGTCTTGCATGTGTTTTGGTTTGATTTAGAGGTTTGATGTTTGATCAGGACGGGGGCCATAGATACAGACAATGTTTTCTCTCCCAAACAAGAATTTGTATTTACTATAGACTTTAGCTTTTCAAAACTCTATATAAGTTGTTAAGAGCAGAAGAAGAATTAACCTGCGCCATTAAACACAATGTAGCTTTTGAGTACCGTACGAAACTTGAAAGATTAATTCTTCATCCCCGTTAAAAGAATAGTCAAAAAATTGTTTTATGTTTCTTGGACATGTTTACGACGCTTGTAACAACATATTTTAATTACTGCCCCTGTTTTTCATTTGGCCATGAGCGTTACATATTTTAATAATATTTAGGTCATCATAAAAATATTATTACTTTTCGAGACTCTTGTCGTCAAACGTGAGTGGGGTTACAAACTTGTACTTTGAGGTGCGTCCTCCAGTAGTTGACCTACATGGAGAGACGCTTTGGAAAATATACAGACGGCAATAAAGTGACACTTACCCGGATCCTTGAACGCGGTGATGATCATGGTGAACTTGTTTGCATCGGTGCCAAACTTGTCGGCGACAAACTTTATAGTAAGATAATGTCGTTTTGTAGTGAGTATGGGAATTTGTTCCGGCTTCATATAACGGCACGATAAATCAACCTGGAATATAAGAAGAAACATTTGTTATATTTATGTGTTGCCCTGCAACCTGTCCCCTACCCTAATATAATTACGTGTCCGTTTTATTACATTACATTAACGCTATTAGTGAAACCGTCCAGGAAAATTAATACAATATTTATGGTTATGTGTACCAACATCCAGGCATAGGTGAGTAGAATTTTGTTTTCCTTCAACCAAGTTATTGCAAGAAAGTTATTGTTGTGTTCATATGTCTACTGCTTTCCAACATTAAAGTCTACCGTTACATAGGAGACAGACATACAGAACCAAAAGCTTGGACATTTGGACATGAAACCATGCCGCCATGTTTTCGTATTCCCGCAGGACAAGAACAACAAAGACATCATGCGTTATGATGAAGGTGTGTTCAGTCCAAGAGAAGGAGGGAAAACTGCTGCGTTTCTTTGCTTAATAATAAATTGTTTCTTGTTCTTCCCCCACCTCTGCCTACTGGCTGCGCTACTAATTAAACAAACTATTTTCTTCCCAGTAAACTTGTTCCTGCAGAGAGTCTCAGTGGTGTATTTTGCACCGTTTAATTACCTTTCTGGGAGAAAATTAATTAATACGCAGGTGAAATAACGCTTGCCATTTTTCGACGCCCTGCTACTCAATCTTTCTGGGTGACGGTGACATGGTTCCTTTTTGTACGGAAACGTTGCTGATTCTGGCTACCGCTTTCACTGTATCATCATCATACCTATGTTGTATTGCCAACTAATCATGATAAATTATTTCCAAAGTTTCTTTTCTTAGGAACGATTGGGCGTCTAGGATATAGCAAGCTTTTGCAAGAAAAGGTAGGTATATATCCAGGCGACCACTTTTATTAATAAATATTTGCTTGCAACATGCATACACGTAGACTGGTTAAGGTAACCTGGCAGAGTCCCTTTCGAACTGAAATTTTTGTCTGGTCACAAGAACTATGCACATCTCTCTGACTCTTTCGAACGGAGCCGGGAGTCGCAGGAATTATGTAGGAGAAATTGAGATGAAGATGAGGCAGGAACGAGAACAAAGCTTGCATAACAAATCCAGTCGACTCGGAGAGAAAGTGGTAGAACAATAGACTGGCATGGAAAAGCTGGTTTTTGGTATGAATAAAAAATGTTTTGTAAATATAACTCTTGTCCCCTTCACCTTTGGGTGAAAAGGGCATTATTCTGTACACGACTTTTTATTGAAAGAGATGGGCTGGAGGGAAAATGCTTTCACTCTTCTCAGCTTATACTACAACGAGTGTCAGGACAGGCAGGAGGACTTTGTTCTTTGACAGCAGAGACTTGTTCAAGAGAAAAAAACGTTTTAGATGGAGCTTACATGGAAATGGCGAATGGACTATGGTGGACGCTGCAGGGAACCGTTTGTAGGTCCCCGAAGATACGCCAGAGAAATTGTTGCGGAAAGAATTTTACAAGTCTTTGCACGTCTTAATTGATTTTGGCTCTCGAGTTTTAAAAAGTTTCTGTAAAGTACATTGAAAATGATCTGGCCCACGGCAATGTTTCAATGTCGGTCCTCGGCACTTGCAAAGCCGTTATATGCATGTTACAAAAAGATTTGAAAGTTTGCGCCGTGAATAATAAAGGGAAGAAACTTTGGAGCGTCCCTTGTCAAACAAACAATGTCCTCATGGACTTTTCAAGTTTTGGAATCTGCATAGATTTTTGCAAAACATAAATTCCTCTGCTTCAAAACTTGAGGTCTTTGGTATACACTTGCGTCAAGTAGTTGTCGAACCCCACCAACTTGAGGACTCTTCAAGTTGAACATTCCTTTGTCTTTTGATCTCCTCAAGCCCGTACACGTGTACAAACCCAAATGCACGCTTAGCTTTATATATTTCGCCATGGCGATAATGAGAGTCGAATAGAAATTGGTTTCACTAAAATTCATAAGAGGACCGCGGCGGCCAGAGGCTTAAATTTGGAATCTCCTGCTCTCAAACTGGAATAGCGGAAATATTGTAAGTAGGTTTGAGCACACGTGTGCCTAATGCCCAGGTCGGACGTCTAATGGACGATAAGTGCCTTGTCATAAATGGTCGCAGACCCAATGTTGCTCGCACCTCCACAGGCCGGCAGTCTTGTTTACCGACAGATGAACCGCGGAAGGAAATTAGCTGGAGAAAAACCAATCTGGATCAAGTTCTTCTCCATCCAAGAAGAAGGACGAGAGGAAGCCGACAAGGACGGCGACGTCTTGTTGGCTCCTCAAGTGTACTTTTAATCGGTGCAGCCAAAGTGCTTCAGAAGCTTCTGTTGGGCAATGTTGTAGTGGGAGATGGAAAAGTTTTTCCATTGTTTCCACCATTTTGGCATCACGGCAATATCCTTTGCGTGAAATGTCCTTGAGTCTTTCTTTGAAATATAGATTCGAACCAGCCAACAGCGTCGAGCAGCGGCTTCCATGACTATTGACGCAGGACTTTAGTGATGAGAGAAAGGCGGGCAGAATTTCCTTGAGAAAAGTTTACAAACTTCTTCTTCTCTTCACCGAAATTTCCTCAACTTGTCTACCACCACCAGTGACGGTGAACGGTGTGTCTCGTACAACTGGCACTACTACTTTCACTACTTGCAGCGAATTAAATTTTGTTGGTTTTACTCGTGTATATAGCAGCGACCGGAATTGATACCAAAGGGAGATGGATCAAATTTAAACTTCAAATTTTCTATTTATTTAACGTCAAAGCGGCTGCAACATAGCGGCAATCGTTTTTTCTTCTTCTTCTAGTGAAAAATCTAGATAACTTGTTTTAAAACATGACAGCTGCTTCAAACAGCATGCGTGAATGACAACTTCAATTAATACTGTGGCCGAGGCCAAAAGTTTAGCACCAGGTACATGGAACTTATATAATTGCCAACATTTCATGTCACTACGGTATACAGTTTAAACAGTGTCACGCAGTATATGTTACAGGTTTTTGAATTTGAAATTGGTCTATTTTCTATTGTCCAAAAACCAGTTTTGAGGTTCGACAATGTGCAAATACAAAAACAGACGGTTGCCGGTTGGTGTTGGAATGTACTTTATGTAATTACTTCAACCGAGACGTGAATCCATACCCGCGGGAAAGTAAAAGACACAGACATATGTAAAGCCATAAAATTCCATCCATGCTCTTTAACCCCCCAACGATCTCATTACATTAAGCTCTACATGTGCCTACAAACTGACAGTAGATTAAAGAGTAATTATTTTGGATATTCACTGCAATATATATATATTTTCTACGAACCTCCCGGCAACCTACTCATGCCACATTTCTTCTCCTGAACCCGGCTCAATTTAATTCCCTTTTATAGCATTCAATTTCACTTTAGGTCAATACCATTAACCCTCTACGACCAATCTTGTTTAAGAAGAAGCTCATACGCTCCTTTCCCCGTGTGTACAGTACAATTTCGAGAAACATACTGCGCCAAAGATCCACTTCTGGAATCCGCGGACATTATTACAAAAAAGACCCCATGCACTTCCGCTTTCTTGTACACGTATATTTACTTTCGTGGGCAAAGACAAGTCTCCTTTGGCTCTAACTGCTCTTTCTATATACTTCCTCGAGCCTGCCAATTCAGCTGTCTTCATCTGAAATTGAAGTTTTGTCATCGTAATATACGCAGTCTGATTACCACAAGTATTCACGTTTCCTTCGCCACGCCAAAACGCCTCTGGATAGAACCACAACACCAAGTAACAATTTTTGGAAGCAAAATTTGCAAAAAAATTTGTTTTATATCATCTATACGATGAAAAATTGCCAACTGTTTCAAGGGTCTGACTGGTTTTTTCAATGAGTTTTGGGCATCCCTCGCCCAGGGAATATTTTCCCGCTGTGTCGCAAACTGGCGTCTTGCAGATTCTAAGAATTGGAATTCTCGGGAATTCATGCCTTCCCATGGCTTTTTGGTTTCATGTAGCTTGAATATTCAATGGATTAGTCTGAACGTGTAGTAAGTGGGAAAAGTTGTGTATCGAGCTGTGGGTGTCGGCATCAAATCAATAGCCGACTGACTAAACCGACCGAGGCTTCGATGCCTACAATCGAGTTGCATACCTCCACGCAACTGGGGCAGAAAAATCTGCATATTAGGCGGCAATGTCAAAATTAAATTTCCTCTTCAACTTACCAGGGGAGTTCCAACATCACTGGCGGAATCGTAGATGAATAGTCGATCCGAGCAATCCATGTTGTATTCATCGAACCGGATAAGAAAATGCTGCGAAACGTACTCTGCCGCGAAAGTCACCGTACAATCCAAGTCTTTCTCGCTTCGAGATATGATCACCGCTCCGTCGACGTTCCGGTGGTATTTATTATTCTGATACTGACGATTACATAACGTCGCTATCTCGTCTGTGGAAAAAGAACCAAGTTACAACGTTAGACAACTGATTTGGCCAAAATAACAGAATCAACTCCTACACTTCCTTCCGCCAACGCTCAAAAGCTCAAACATTTTCCCAGCTGTAAGGGCCTTGATACGGGAATTAGATTTGCCGCTAACTTTATCTGAAAGACTCCTACGCTTTCATGCGAATTTCATTTTCCGGGAAAAAACTCGCGAACCTTTTATATTAGCCTTTACAACTTGAGTTGTATACCGGCAGGTAAAACTTCATTCGTATTAATGTTTCCATTAACGATGTAAAGAGAATTTTTAGAATCGTCAAAAATTTTACTAGCATCCACGAACTTGAAAATATACTTCTCCGACAGTTTTCTCTGACACGTGTAAAAACTTTGAATCTCGTCTAATTACACCACTGGGCCTTGTAGACCCTCGGCTATTACGCTTCATTTTATTACCATCAAAAGTTGATTATTCTCCCGTATACACAACGCTTTGTTCTCAAAAAATTATGTTTGGCACGCTTCATACATGAACTTTTCCTCTCTCAACCTACTTATTGCCTGCCAAAAATTCCTTCATTTGAAGCTCTATTTGAAAGAATTTTCGACAATAAATGTGTTATCACGATCATGTCACTTACATGTTTCTGTCCGCCCTTCCGCTACCGGAATGTTATCCAGAGCCCAGTAGAAACATATTAAAACCATCCACAGAAACTGACCCAGGGTCAGCCAGTTGGGAACGGTCCGCATAATGCTTCTCTTTGTGATAACTTAATTCACATGCTTGTCACCGTCATATTCTCCTCCTTTCAAACGCGAATAATTGATCCGCCGCCGAATTCACCGGTGAATGAGTACACACAAAACAGACACAACGTGTTTCATGTCACATGTCACTTTCCGCTCGCGAATATATTTTATACGTGTTAATAACGTCACCAGCTCACATGACTCTTGTCTCACTTGACGTTTAAATTAATCGTAAACTATTATAACTAGCTAAAATTTAACGCGATTTATTTGTTTCAGCTGATATTATTTTTGTTATGTTGAATCTCAACTAACGTGATACAGTTTTGATTTGTACTGTTGAAGAAGAATAAATTAATTGATATTTGCTTGATATTTGAATTTGTGCCACTTGGAGTAAAACTGCAAGACCTGTTAACTTATCAAAACACTAGTTTTGCCAGACCAACTGAACCTTGCATCCAGTTGGGGCTTGACAACGGCACAAACTAACGCTACTGCCTTTGCTTTCAGCATAGACTCAGAAGCTTATCTGCTGGCAAAGGGGAACTTTCCCCCTTTTTCTGTTGCTTTCCTCAAACTTGCTAGTCACCACTACTACTAGGCTCTTGCAGCAGCGCTCGAGTCTCCAAAGCAAAGTCCTCTCGCCTCTACTACAACAGCCATGAATTCGACTACCCGACTCCATGCAGTTGACGAGAAATACACTTCCCTCCTTTCCTTGTACACGGGTAAAAGCAGGAGCAGTAGTAGTAAATGTGGATGATGCGGGAGCTTCAAAATACCCGCTTATATACATATATTCACGGGAGGAGATATTTTTCACCTATCCTTCTGCCAGCCTTCCACAGGCTTATACTTCTTGCTCCTTGTAACGCTGCTTTCTCCTCGGAGCCTGTGTGTGTGTGTGGTATACCGGGCATTCTTTCCATGGCTCTCGTTGCTATGCTCCTTGTTGGTTGTTCATGCAACGCCTGGAATGGTACCAGCACCTTTTCCCGCTTTCTCCCCAACTTGCCAATATCGCTGCTGCCCAACTTTCTGGTACTTTCTTTCAGGCGCACCAATACTGCTGGAGCTGCTGCAAGCGCGCGGTAAATGCCCAACGCGGATAAACCGTCATTCCTTCCTTCGTATTTATCCCCGCTTGTTAGGCTGGGTACCAAAGGTACCCGAGCCTCATGCAATCACTTTTGTCTGTGCGTGTGTGCGCCACAACTCCATATGTGCACATGTGTATACATATGTGGCGCACGAGCGCACAGACACGGACGATTATATATATACCCCCCACCCTCCATTTGATACCACGTTATTTGTCACTCTGCGGTGGTTGTTGGCTTCAACACATTTTCTCCTGCTGCAGGTTTGAACATGCTTGCTCCTACCGCATTTGTCGGGGCATTCTGGTTCGAACTTGCATCATGTGCATATGTCTTGGTGTTGCAAGCACAGAACAGTCATGCTTGCTCCACTCACAGACGTTTCGGGTTTTAACATGTTCTGCTCATGCGAAATCCGGAACGCTTGCCATGCGTCATGCTTTTCTGTTCATGCTCTCCTGTTTGTCATCATCAGCAGCCAGGCTCAGAGGCATTTTTCTCGCCTACGACACAGGGCAAGATGTAGACTCTCTGAAGACACGTATCTGTTTGTGGACAGAAGAACCAACTGCTTGTTGACAGACAAACGGGTTGTCCGAGGACAGATGAACAGACTGTTCTAGGACAGAAGAACAGACTGTCTTAGGACAGAAGAATGGATTGTCCGAGAACATGGACGAAATTTAGGTGCCCAGCCTTCCGAGTTCACGCCGTGGACTACTTGTTAAACCTCTTGTGTATTAAATTCCATGTGCACGTACCAAGAACGCTTTCATCTTCTTTTCTCAAAGAAAGACTGGCCATTGTGAAAGGACACACAAGACGGCGAAGAATGTGCGTGTGTGCATAGTAAAACCTCCATTACGGTCGTCCCGAATCGGTAAAAACCATGTAAGCATATCCGTGTCCGAATGCAGCTGTGTGCTGGAGCAAACACACGCCGTCTGTGAGTTGCGGTCGAGCCGGCATTCATTCGTGTATGCAGAAATATTGATGGAATGCCGGGACGCACACGTGGTCTCTGACTGGAACGGCATGTACTGGAAAGTATGTTTCCATGTCTGATCGGATTTGGCCATTCTGCATTTTATTGCCATCTCTCCGCCGCTGGTACCAAAATATTTGCGGCTGGAGAAAGAGACAGAGAGTTGCGGTGTATTAGTTGATGAACGAGAAAATGGTAGAGAGAAGAAGCAGAACATTAGTAATATGAAGAGGAGAAGAGAAGAATTGTGCAAGAATTGACATGAGCCACAGGGGACGATGGGCGGACGGGTCGTTAAAAAACAATCGGTCCTTCAACAACAGGTACACTTAAGGAGATAAACGACGTGATGGTCCACAGTGAAAGAAATGCCGTCAGTGTTACAGGATCCCATTGTAAATTACTTGATGAACAAAACTCCCATTATAGACTTGGTCACCACTCTGACTCTCAGCCAAGCCAAAAAGGTACAAGTCACCAAAAAATATCCGGCAACAAACAGAGCCCAAGCTATAAAATCGACAATAGATTTCCACAAAGCTGTAAAAATGCACTGAAAGAACAAGGAACACGTAGAAAAATATTTCTTTGCGTCTCTAAAGAAAAGTTGGACACGATGCCAAAACCCAATGTACTAAAACTTGTAAAATTTACGAAAGCTTCTGTAAATGTCAAAGTTTGACGCAAATTAACTCAAGTCCGTTGTTGGTAAAAAAAGCTTGCGTGGCTGTATGAAAATGAACGGACTGTAATATATATATAACGGCAACTAAAAACCTAGAGAAGACTGCAGTCATTAAAATGACATTACGACAAAAAAATTTGAGAAGCTGTATTAATTTGAGAGGACTGAATCAAAACAAGATGATCAGTTTATGTTTCTTGCGTTTTTGAAAAGCGGCGTAAAAAGTTTCCTGAATTTTTTATATACCGGACGCAAAACTTGAAAACTTTTTACAGAGCTGTGCATGTATGAAATGTAACTAGAAGCGTCGCCGAGTCCATTATATTTTACAAAATTGTAACCGGTGAAAGTAGAAAGAGAGAAAGCATATGCAGGATGATATATTATTCGAGACAGGATGTTGCAAAAGTTGTGAAACCCAAACCCACGTTTAAACTGTAAAAAGACTGCCATCAAGGAAAAACATTGGTAATTCAGGAAAATATTAGTGTTTTGTGCTCCGGCTTGTATTTTTCAAAAGCTCATATACCCGAAAAGTGTTGTGTAGAAAAGAGCGGATATTGAATCAAAGCCGCTGCTAGTTTCAGTCTTTATAGCTCCGAGGCACTTTGTATTGTTTAGTTGGTAGCAGTCACACGCTACAAGTTTTGCAATGGTGGAAGCAATATTATTTCATGTCGCAGGAGTAGCTGGCCGAATGAGATAGTGCTCGTTATGCACGTGCTTTTCCGTTTTCTCAAAGTCGTACAATGAATGGAGAGAGAGAAAGCAAGTACATATACAATATTTCTCTAGAAGAACCAAGTTTGTGTGCAAGGGTTGCGATAATAAGTGTTTAATATTGTAGAGAAATATATACATGTATATCAAGAAGGATATGAACGAGGCTTGGCGGGAGGAAAAATTGGTCTTCTTCCCCCTTTTCCGACCATGTACACAAACCCTGCAGTTATAACCCGGTACTGTCGCTGAACCAAATTACAGCTTAAAGCATGGAGAAAGCGCATTGTATGCACTGAGAAAGTGAATCTCTGCGTCGACGTTATATATACACATGCACACTTACTTTCACTGAAGGGGAAGCCGAGCCAATGCAACCGAGGGCCATTCATTCTATCGACCAAAACCTTTTTGTGTGCACTCGAAAGCTAAAGGAAATGATATAATACGCGTAGACGAAACTTGAATTTGTGACAGCATCCCAGAACGAACGACGACAATGGGACTGAAATACTAGAAAGCTATAGGAACGCCAAACGAGGGAAACCCTCTCCCGTGAGCTGTGTAGTCGATTAACAGAGGATCAAGATTACGCAATAAAAAGTGCATAGCCTCTTCTCGCCCAGTCTGTAAGGAAGGGGCTACGTGCCGTTATGCATCCGGAAAAGTTTCAAAGTGGTCGTCGACGATGATGGAACCGCTGCTGTTTGGTCATGAAGTAGATATGCTGGAACAGGCATCCTTTCCATTTTTATAATAGACCAGCATGGCTTGCTTGGTATTTCACACCTCTTTTTACACCGCTACTGAAATTGACTCGCTGTGTGTGAATATTGAACAAATGGGATGCAACTGTGGGAGGTTGGGCATCGAAGCGGGTGAATTTGTAAATCGAGAGGGAAAGAGCAGTGTAGAGCAGAAAAGTAAGTAGAGAAAGGATATTTTGTGTCGGATGCTTTCTCCCCTGCTTTCCTTTTGGTGTTAACTACACGTGGAGTTGCTGCATCATCGAATTTCTCCCATGTCATTTCCGCACCGTTGTCCTCTTATTTTAACTTGAGGTTTCGTTCGAGAGTTTCATCCATCCAGACCAACCTCCTTCTACTGCACCTCGTCCACGCATAGGTATGCAACCTGAAACTTGCACGCCGACTGTACTCACTTTTCAAACCACATAAAATACTCCTTGCTCACTTTCACATAAAGAAGAAACCAAACAAGACTCTGGAAGGCTGTAAATTACAGAACGAGATCATCTCACTTTCTGCCTTTTCCAGCCAGTAACGACTTTTTCAAGGAGTCGTGCGATACAGCCAAGAAGAGTTCTTTAGGAGTTTCAAAGCCATACCAAAGCCACCATGCCAGAGAATATGTGGTGACCACTGAAATTCAGTTCCGATTCCGATGACTCTATCAAACCTTTGATAATTTCAAAATCTTTAATCCAACTTGTGAAGAACAGTGCATATTCAGTAGGTCGGGCCTCATCAAAATCGAATATTGCCTGCCGATGAGTATATGAAAATTGGAAAAGTTAGAAAGGGGTCAACATGCACCTGATCTTCATATGGCGATTCCGCACGTCAAAACCACTTAGATTACGATTATTAGAACTGAAATATTATGTACAGATTTGATTACTCTTGATGTAGCATATTTTTAAGTTCAAGAATATGCTGTTGCCAAACTTTATCAAATGGATTTGTTTCAGTGAGAAATTTTGCCAAAGTTATCCGTTCACGTCTATGCAATATACCGATTCCACAGAAAGTTTAAATACTTTCGCGTCGACATCCTTCTACCCACATGTACGTGATATATCTGGCTGAGAAGAAAACATGTTCAAAACGTGTGCGAATTTGCAAGGCAGTTGACGGGTATACCAAAAACATAGATTTTGATTGAATGGAAATGCTGGAAATTTTTGCAAGCTGTCTGTCTACATTTGGGCATAAAAATTTTGAAATTCATGACTGCAAGGCTTGCTGATGAAAGCGGACAATCTGGCGGATACCTATTGCTTTATGCGTATATATATGCCGGAATGTAGATTTTTTTTCGGTTCACCCGGTTTCCGTCAATATTACATATGTGTGTATGAGTATGCGGTTTTCATACCGCAGACAGACAAATGTAACTTTTTTATGAAACCAAGTTGTCTTCCATGATTTTTCCACTTTCATCAGTATCCGCAGATGAAACGTAATGTGAATTGCATGTCATCATGAATAGAAGCGAAAGAGCAGGGGCGCCGAGAAATGGGTGCCTATTTCTATAGAGAAACTCAAAGTAGCCAAGCTTAAATCGGTTCCATCAAACCCTAATAATGATTTCCATTATGCTGATTTATATTCAGCCATTTCTGAGAGCTGCCGGAGAGTTTGTGCAGGGAGGCTGGTATCTGATGGACGTAGAACCGGAAGCTGAAACCGCTTCTTGAGCTTTGAGCATCTAATAAGCACTGCATACATTACCATAATTTTTGCATCAAACCCTCCCACGTGGGTCTCGAGATGGATGCAAAATGTGACGGGCAATATAGAGGCCTGAGAATGTTATTACATGCCGTTTCGGGCTATTTGGGAAATATTCCGCCAAACCTTGTACATTTCACTCTCGGTCAAAAATATTGCATCTTTAGCAAGAAGGCTGCTGCCACATGTAATCGAATGATACCAGCTACTACTGATGTCTCAGCTGAATTTTAACACTTTTATTGTCAACCGCAAGCCGATGCTTTTGCATGTGGATATAAAGACGTTCCACGTTATCTGGCGTGTATTTCAAGACCTTTTGCTACTCCAGCCCTGCCATTTTCTTCTCGCTCATGTTTCTTAACAGCTCTTTGGAACGGCCATTAAAACCCTTGAATAGCCCATATCGGCTAAATAGACCTCGGCCGAAATTAAGTTTCTCTCAGCCATTGCCAGCACCATCTTGTAGCTGCTTCCTCGTCGGTGTTATCGAGAATCTTTACGTCCATCTTATGGACACGGGGACTTTGTTTCACATGTATATTGGCCACACAATATTGTGGTACTCAAGTTACATACTTCATTGGAGAATCCAGTCTCAAACAGTGTTTTGCGCTGTGCTGTATGCACACCAACTGCTGGTTTCCAACTTTTTACTTACGCCGAGACTATTACGCCCCGAGCGGAACCGGTTTTGCTCCGTATGTTATGTGATGCAAAAGTTTCTGGATTCACCACAAATATGTTTACCAACAAGAAAACAGAGAGAGATCAAAGGTGTTGTGGGCACTAAAGAATTCTTGTTTCTCATGGCAAACGGATATACTTACTATCTCCGTGCATACATTCTGGACAACCGAATCATGTAGAAAAATTGCAAAGTTCGTCGCACTACCTTAATGGGATACTTTACCTTTACCTGTCGTTTGGCTCTTCTTAAGAGGAAACCAAACATGTACGCACCTTTATATTTCGCATGTGGCTCCGTTTACGAGCATATCAACTTTATATGCTTCCCACACCACTTGCGTCTTGAGATCAGCTCGCTGGATGATGATATGTTGTATGGGAGAACAGAGATTTCATAAAATTTGCTCGCTCACGTCATAATACATGTGGTCGATATTCGCACTACATGTTTTTGCCTGGGCTGCCGTTGACAGCTTCCCTTCATATGTGTTAACTGTCAGTTCATAAAGTGCAAGTTGCTGGCCCTGGGTACAAAATAGTTGTCTTTATCGTGTTCTAAAACCAAACAGTATTTTATCATGTTTTATCCTATTTTCGCCACGCTGGTGGCTCTACTCGCCACTCACGTCAAGTGTTCAAAAGAAATTATATTGAAGACCCAACTAGGCTCCATTGCCGGCACACAAGATCTCCAAACCGACGATGGCGTCAAGTACTACCAGTTTCTATCGATTCCTTACGCTAGACCACCAACTGGAGACCTCCGATTTAGGGTAAGCGGCGCAAAAAATACTCGCCACCAACCACTTTTGCCGTCGTAATAATTAGCAATTTTACCTGTCACAGCCAAACCGCGCAATAAAGCAAAATTAAGCACTGGGCCAGCCTTCTTGAGAGGATTTTGAAAGGAATTTAATTGTTTGTTTCCAGGAACCTGTGCCAGTAGAGCCATGGCAGGGCGTTCTAAACGCAACGATGGAAGGACCGCCCTGTCCGCAAGTTCCGCTTGGATCCAGTCGCGTTGTTGGCGATGAAAATTGTCTACTTTTGAACGTCTACAGTACTGATGTAAGTTGTGCCCTTTTCAGTTCAAAACATGTAATTTGTAGACGTGTGCAAGAGAAAATAATATTCCGCCACAAAAGTTGTAGAGAAAATACACACCTTGGCCAAATACACATGAAGCTAGAAATAACACACAATTTACACAACTCCAAACAACAAATGCCGGGCCACGCAAGGCCGCATGCTTGAATTATTTTTGATCGAGAGTCAAATGTTGTGAAACATTTTTTACTATGCGTTTCTATACGCATCTACTGGCTGAGAAAAATTCGCGTGAGTAGCCGTGTAACAGAATCTGGTTATCAGAACGCACGCAATTCTTGGTCCGGTTTTGGCTTTTGCAATTTTTCTAGAAAGGCGTGGAGGTGTAATTTCATGATGGAATTTCACCTGATTGGCACACTCAGCTCGCTTTTTTCCCTCCTTGAAAATAACATAATACCATTTACATGGTACAGCAGCAGTGCTAACGATTTTCAGCTCTCTGATCGTAGAAAAATGTAACGATCTTAAAAAGCTTTCATTTTATGTATATATTTTTATGCAGGAGCAGAGAGCAAGTAGCAGACAGCAAAAGCTGTTTAGGCAGGCGTCGATCACGTTATTCAGCGCTCGCTTACATACAAAAGACGGTGCAATCAAACGAAAGACATGCTCAACATGTCAGAACACTTTAGAAACTAACTGAATAAAAAGGGTTTTTACTCAAGTAAAAGCGACCGGAAAAAGGAGGTAATGTGAAAGTGTTATGTCGATGAGAAAGGCAGAGAGCGAAAGCAAAACGTTGAGATAACATCTCCAGCTAGCGTAGGAAGCACCTTTTGAAACGTTTTTTACCTTGTGTAACTCTCATTATAGATGCTGTGGATGCGCCACTATCGGCGTTTCAACGGGAAAGCTTGTTTTTCCTCCTGACACAGGAATCAAGGCAAAAGTTTTTGTCTTCTGTCACTAATAGCTCGATGATCATAAAGATTTTGGGTTGTCGTAAAAGAATCTGTGTGTATCAAGCGGAAACTGACTTGCATTCATCTAGAAATAACAGTGAGGAAAAAGCTTGCCCGGAAACAAAGTAAAACAGTCGACGTTTGTCAACAAATGGCAATGAGTTCTGGTAAACAGTAGAAAATTTCGTAATGATAAAAGTTTTATCTTAAAAACACATCGCTTCTTTTCCTCTCTCCCAAAAGACGCCTGTTTATGAAGTGCACACAGACTCACAAAAACTTTTCTTCTCCACCAACTTGACTTCCTGGTCGCAACGATACGAATCTCCCTTCTTGCCTACAAATTCATTTCAGCTCACAGCAACGACTTTTCCTCAATCAACTTCTAGTTTCTCAAGGTTCACAATTCATGTTTTGGCGGTCTGGGTATTTGTACAGAAAACATAATACTTTTGAATTAAACCCATCTGAACAAGATGTCCACAAACTTGAGCCGACAAGCCAAAAATATCACAAGCGGGACAGCAAAATATTGAATATTTGTCTTTGTATGCTTTTCTTCATGTCCTGTATGTTTATTTGATCACGTAATGTTTTTACGACTTTTTGTTTTCCGGCATATTTGCAACAACAGTTGGACGACTTGAAGCCAGTCGTGGTGTTCATCCACGGCGGCGGCTTTGCCACTGGAACTTCCTCTCCCGGCATGTTCGGCCCACGGTTCTTTATGCATCACAAAATTGTTTTGGTTACCATCCAGTACAGGCTCGGAGCTTTGGGTAAGATTCATTACTTGTATACATAATATGTGCCTTGCAAAATCGAAAGACAATACCAAAATTATAAAACCGAAACCCCACTCGACATGGCTTCAAAGGGGCTCGCTCAAAAACACATTCTCTCAAAGGGGAAACTTTTCCGCCGCTAGGCAAAATTGTCTCTAATGACGCCTACGTACGTGTGGGAACTGTTCTGGAGGGACTGGAAGTGAGAGAAAGTGTTGATCAAGTGTGTTTTGTCTGATAATGAATGGAGTTTGTGTTGGAAGGAAACAAGTTGGTTAACTCGCTTTTTTTGTTTAGTGTATATAAATGTGTGTGGGTGTGTGTCTAACGATTCTTTGATCCGATTACACAGCCCGAGGTAATCCATTACTTTTTTCTCACAGGTTTTCTCAGCACTGGAGATAAATCAACACCTGGTAATTGGGGATTATTGGATCAATTGGAAGCATTAAATTGGATCAAATCAAATGTGGCGTCTTTCGGCGGCGATAATAACAAGATCACTCTGATGGGCGAAGGAGCTGGTGCTGCGTCTGCATCTTTTCTCACGCTTTCCAACCGGGCTCAAGGTAAACAAACATTTTTGCTTTTTTCTCCATTAGATGCTTTTCCCATTGCTCAGCCATACAGAAGAACAGTTTGTCATCCATTGAGCAAGCGATAATCCAACGAGCACAAAAAGCATTCCGTCGATACATTTTCCCTTGGTGAGACAAACACGTGGCGTTTGTTTTCACTCCTAAAAGACAAGTACATGCCGGCAAACCCCTCGTCGGCTCCTCAGAACATGTGACGACAAATTACAGTCCCGCCAACAACAACAACTTTTGCCGCCATCACCAAAAGATAGAAGAGACTCAGTCAGTACAGTCAGTGGATAAAAAGTGTCCACATACACAAGCGTTAGCATTAAGCGATTCTTTCTTGAACCGACCGCTTTTTCTCTGGTCATCGTATGAAGAAAGTTGTTGTTTGACAAGAAAACTTTTGGCGCCTCCGATAAAAAAAGCTTGATGTCATTTGTTTTCTCTGCCACCTGTGTTGTTGTGTTTTCTCCACTGCTTGATGGTGGGTGAAAGTTACAATTTATTTCATTTAGCACGTGATTGAAATATGTGGACTGCGAATGAGATGTATTTACTCTTTTTCATTGATGGCCTTCTTGACTGTGAGTGAGATACTACGTCGTTGACTTGCAACGAGCCGTTTACAGCAACATGGCCCTAGACGAATTCCTGTGAAACTCGGTGGATTTCCTCGATAGAGGCAACATGGCTGATTTGTGTGCGACTCTTCTTTAGTAATCTAATGGCACAAATTACGCCACCTGTTTCAGCATTGCAATACAGCTATAAATTTTGTTCATTGGCCAAAAAGGTTAATGGCGGTAGGCAAAACTAGAGAAATTGAAGAGCATTCCATTATTACAAGCAAGCAACCTTTAGACGCCCCGCCAGTACAAAGGTCAATAGGATGCTTTGTTAATGCATGGAAAGTGGCAATATATTCAGGGTTGAGAGTCCTTCTCGTCTAAAAAATCTAGCACAATACGAGTACACTGTTAGACGAGGACCTTTGGTCGGCAGAAGTTTTGAGAGCGGAAAACACTACAATGTGTGGGAGAAGAATTTTCGCCTTAAAAGAAACTGCTTTAAGGGCGAAGGATTGGAGTCGAATTAGAATCGGACATTGTCGTCTATCCGGTTGAAAAACACATATGGAAAGGCAACTGGTGGAAATCATGGTGATTTTTAGCCTGTGTGTGGGAAAAAAGCCCCTTTCGCCGTAGTCAAAAAGCATTAAAACGGGTAAAATCTTCTTTAGTTTCCTCCTATTTATTTTCTTTAGACTGCCATCTTTCTTGGTAGAAAGCTACCCGGCCATACCATTCATCTCGCAATCTTGTCTTGTCGAGCAAGTTCGGGTGGAAAAAAGCTAAGCTGATTCTGGGGCAAAGTTGACTCTTGTAAAGCCTCTTTCTTTCTCCTCTCGCCATAAAAATTAGCTCGGCAAAATTTCTTCCACGTCTCTCAATGACAAACGCAGGCAGGTAAATTTCCAGCCATACTCCGCAGATTCACTCTTGTCAGTTTTCCTGTCCGTCTAATTTAATACGAACTAATTCTATTTCGAACCCTTCTTCATTCCACAAAATTAGAGTGTCTCTAGCGATTACAGCCAAACTTTTACCAAAAAGTACCGGTGTGCGGTCTATTAGAGTCTGACGGTAGTTTTCACTTTCTACACTGATTTCTTTGGAATTTGTCGAAGAGAATATTCATGTGGTGGTAGAGTTGGATGGAAAGTTGTAAAGTAAGTTGGATCCAGTTGCCAGGAAAAAGTGAACCAAAAAGAGAGAGAGAGAAGCTCTATTGGCAGTTATTATAGATGTGTATGTGTCTGGAGCATAATATACATGGGAACGACGTGAGCTTCTGCTTGAGCAACTTCTGTTGGAACTAATCGACTTTATTTTTCAATTTCCCCAAGAAAAGAAGTAAATCTTTCGGTTAGTTCAATAG
>JAQGBJ010002151.1:0-17978 GCA_034698345.1 Sphaeridia pumilis
AAAAGCTTCACGTTGACAATCACTGTGGGAACGAGTCCACCGCAAGTGACCACCTACAATAAAGCCATCAAAGTGACGGTGGATGGACCGCGGGAACCGCGATCAAAGTCTCGTAAGTTGAATTTTTTGGAAGAATTTTGAGCGCCGGAGATTCGAATTACAAGTGTAGGCTGAGGGCTAAAGGGTACTAAGAGAAGTGCATAAGGGCGAAGAGCCATACAAATGCAGTGTAGGGCCTAAGAAAAGACCGAAGGGTCATACGGGCGAAAAGTCCTACAAATGCGGTGTAGGGTCGAAAAAAGACTGAAGGGTCATACTGGCGAAAAGTCCTACAAATGCAATGTAGGGTCAAAGGAAAGACTGGAGGGTCATACGGGCGAAAAGTCTTCTAAATGCAATGCTTGGGTACAAGGTCAAGCGATGGCGCATAATGGTGAAGAGCCCTACAAATGCAATGCACAGTCATACTGGAGAAGACTCCTACAAATGCATTCATAGGCCACAAGAAGTCAGGAAGGCCGTACGGACGAAGAGCCCTACAAATGCACTGCATGGGTCAAAGTGAACTCGGAAGATCGCCCAAGCTCCACACAGGCGAAAAGCCCTCTAAATGTTTCGCGAGGTCAAAAGGGTTTTATGACTCGGTTGTCTCTGAAAGATGATGTTAAGCTGAGGCGGAAACGACATGGTTGAATAGAATAGGTAAAAAGTGCGGGAGTTTTATGTTTGTTTTACGATGTTGCCTCGGCATTGCGGGCTCGAGATTGGAATTGACTCACAGTCACAACGACTCGACTCTTCCATAAAGGCCAACAAGTTGGGTTGGGAAAATTGAAGAAAATGAGACTGTTTAGGTAGCCGTTTAAAGTGAAAGTTTTGTGTGTGGAATAATGTGGAGAATTTCGTTGAAATGGCTTTTTATATGTTTTGCCGGAAGAGGAAATCAAGGAGCGAATTGGCATCACAGAGAGAGAGAATCGAGTTGAGAGTCGTAGTTTTAGTATGGGAAATGCACGTTAAAATGACGACGGCGACATCCATGGGAATGGAGAATCAGGCGAAATAGCAGTTTAGTTTTATGATGGTGGCAATAAAATGGAAACCTTTATTTCGAGCTGTGTGTAGCCGCATTGGATATTAAATTGGCGTAGTTGTCGGTCGGGTTTCGGCTTGCCGAGATATACATCCTCGCCGTCGATCGATTATTATTAGAATGCCGAGGTGTAGACAAGAAGAGCATTGGAATCTCGCTCTAATTTCAAACTCTCCAGTCCATCCGTTTCGGTTAGCCTCTGCACAAGTGGTCAACTGGGACGTCGTCCCGACTCAAATCGTCCAACAATTCCCCAGGCGGATGTAAAAGGCTGACTGATGACGCCGGAATTTCCGGCGACGTAAACGGGGAAAAGTTCTGCGAAATGGTCGCTTCCCTCCTCGTAATATTTTATGGGAGTCGACTGTGGAGAAATGTGATTGATTTCCTCGAGGGGTGATTCGAATCGAAACCGATAAAGCGCATATACGAGGGTGCGGAACGATCCGAGGCGAAGCCTCGGATCGAAGCACCCTCGAAGCCTAACAAATGCCTCATAACATAATAATCCTGATTGAACTTTTCTTCTTGTTTCCCCAGATTACTTGACAGGTCACGGCGGACCTTTCTCTCCGTTCGGCTTCGGCCCGCGCCCTTTACTGCCGCCCAACTTCCCGTCTCCCCTCATGGACCCGCTTCGTGGGCACGAGTCATTCAAGTTGCCACTTGGTAAGTGACATTTGTATCATTTTCAGCCTCATTACCCAAGCCAGTTTCCTAATGACATTTAAACGGTATTTCCCGCCAATTCAACCTTTAAAAAGTCCTGAATCTAATATCTCCATCGTGTAAACATACCTCCGACTCTCATGTTTGCTCAACAACCTTTTCAAACGCTTGATTGAATTTTGGAACGAACCCTTTAAAAATACATGTGTAAATATTGATTCAGCTCAAGGCAGTATTTTTTTACAGTTTTTTTTAAACTTCACAGGTTTCCCGCACGACTGGCCTTTGGCGCTTCGATCAGCACATGCACATCCACACCATCCAAGCAACGGCTATCCTTCATCGTATTTGCAGTCGCTGGCAGCGGCGTCAGCCGCTGCCGCCTCCGCGCCCTCTGGTGGCCACCCGCTTTCAAACTCATCTACCTCTTCGGGTCCCTCAGCTCCTTCTGACCCGCACCAACCGCCGCTACTCGGTCGCTCCTCCCCTATAAAACGAAGCTCCTCCTCCGCATCCTTAACTCCGCCCCTCAAGTCCCCCACCGACCCCAAGGCAGAGCCCGTGGGGTTCCGCCCCGTCCTCCCGCCGGACAGGTCGCCGCCTTCAGAAGCCACGCCCTTTGACCTCGCACGCCACCATCACCAGTCTCTATGGGCGCTCAAGGGCGGCCCGCAAGGGCTGCCCCCGGCGGGGGCGCAGCGCGCCCCCTGGGGGCCGCCCCTCTTGCCGCACCCGCTCCTATATACTCATCTCTGCAACAACGCCTGGATGACAAGTGAGATACACAGCGTCATGAGTAAACTTCATCAACAGCAGCTGCAGCTGCTGCCGCAGCAGCAGCAGCTGTCAGCGCCTTCTTCGTCGGCAGAAGAGCAACGAAGCGAACGAAGCGAGGAGCGGAGCAGCCCCGAAATGGAACCTCAAGTCTCGCCGACTTGCAATACTAAGCGACGGCACGTGATTGATGAGCTGAGGCTGATAAGTAGTCGAAGGAAAAGTGAAAGTCCGTTGGGAGAAATTCATCAAAGCCGAAGAGAAGCCAATGGAGAACGCAACAACAATAATAACAATAACAACAACAATAACGCTTCCAGATCAAGCACCAGTCCTGGACCGCCGTCGAGCAAAAAGCTCAAAAATGTAGCCGGAAGTGGCTCAAAAACTGAAGTTTGGAGGCCGTATTGAGGTCTGGGAATTTTAATTTCAATGTTTTTCAAGTCAACAGTCAATCAAAAAAGTGTAGAATACATTTACGTTGGTGCCAATGTAAATATTGTTTTTTGTATATACTGAACGAAGGAGGAAGAAAAAGTGTTGAAGGAATAAACCAAAAGTGAAAGAAAAATCAAATCGACTTTTGTAGATTAGCACAAGCCTAATGAATCTAATGAACAATGATGAAGATGGCAGGAAATTTTTCTTGAAACTTGAGGCACGTTTCCCGCCTTCTCTTTTTATTTCCATGGGGGAAAAAGTTGGAAGAGAAAAATTATTCTGGAAGCGAAGAGGAGGCACGAGTTAATTAGAGGAGCTAATAAATCATCGAAGCGGATGCGATAACATAAAGGGCAAGTGACTGAATTAGTGAAGTGAACTAGAGCCATAGAGCAAACCCAGGCGAGTCATCGAGTCTCAAAATAATGTTGCAAGAGTTCAGTGCCGTTTTAAAAAATGTTCTGTATCCCCAGAATTTGATAAGATATTGCGGAGTTTAGGAATTCATTGAATTTCGTATTCAAAACATTTCAACGGAAACAGAACCTCCATCTCTTTTGAAAAAGATTAGAAAAATATATTCCTCCGTTTCCGGGCCTTTATTCCCAAGAAATGAAAAGGGCGGGAAATATTTTGTGTAGCAACAAATCACTCTTTTCCATATTTAAAAAATATTCAAGAAAAGAAGATCAATGCACAGTTTCCTCTCTCATGTATTCAATGCACGCAACGCACCGGAAAGAGCATCAAAACAAAGCGCGGGAAATTCAAAAGTTGAAAAGAAGCGAAAAAGCAATCATGCCAACTGATGAGAGGGGAGAAGAGGTGAAAATTTTTCGTCGTCTCGGGTTCCCTTTGATTAACACTGATTTATAAGAGCTCTTTTTCGTTTCCCTTCATTTCGTTTTCCGTGTCTCATCGTCTTGTATCGACGAACCCTAATAATAAATAATGAACCTTTGAAGATTGAGCGAGCGGGAAACATACGGCTCGTTGGATTCCTTGTTGGATCGATGAGCCATCTTCTTAACGACACCGAAAAGTAACGAAGAAACCATGTGCTCATTAGTCAGGTCGAAAAGGTCTAACGAACATTGTCTCATCCCAATACAGATAAACCATGGCAGAGCCATCGAGTTTTCTTTGACGCACGCTTTTTCTTGATGACCTTTTCCTCTCCTAAATCGCCTTGTTTTAGGGCCGTCGCTGATGATGATGAGGAGAAACAAGGTGAAAAATGCCCTTCGTTTTCCGTTCTATTTAGCTACGTGATGAGGTCGCATTTGTCATTGTAATGAGCTGAGGCGAGAAGCAGCGCGCGGCGCGCGGAGCGCGCGCGCGCGCTTTTCAAATATGCCAAACTAAAGTGCCGTTCTCTTTGAATCCTCAAGTATGAATTACTAGTTTAGATGATGTTGATTCCAGCTTCTTGCCTGACGTGTCAAATGCCGGTTCGGATTAAAAGGTCGCTGTAAGCGCGTTATCCGCGCTGATTCTGATGCTTTTTGATAGGGCCATTTTTCATGGGGACAGATGTATCTGTCTCCTCGGATAATCTGGCAGCCGTCGAATTATGCATTCACTCAACCTTGGGAACCGACAGAAAACGCTTAAAAGCTCGCAGCTTGAGTTCCCGCTCGTTTTCGTTGTGGAAGGGGGGGGAGCGCTTCAGGAAGGAGCGAAACTCAGTCAAAAGACGACAGACAAATGATTGCATTTTGATAGGAGAGAAATGGCCTTTTTAAACGGCAAATGGCCTGTTTATGACAAGCTATTTATCCGCGATGCGATCGGGTTGATTCCAAAAACGCTTCTCTACAGTAACGGCGTGACATTTTAATAGGTTTGAATCAACGGCGCGAAATTCAAATTCCCTCACAAATCCATCAACCTCTTCCTCCGTACCATATAACCGTTAATCCCCAAGCGTTGAATTCCGTTAGTCGCGGGAAATTCAAAATCTATCGCCTGCTCCCCCCCCCACCCCCCGCTTGTAGAAGAGTAAAAGAGCTGAGAAGGGCAGGAGTTAATCAATTTTAATGAAAACAATAATTAATGAAACAAAGACCAACTTTAAGACAAAAGCTCTTAGACAACGACTTGTCTCCTAGTCGTCTAGAAACACTTGTCGTTACTACTGGAAACGTACGTTTCAAAAGTATCTTCTTCTTCTTCTGTCGCTTGATTTAAGCCAGTCCTGAAGGGGATTACGATTTCTTGTTCCAGCAGCCTCTTAAAGTGTGTGTGTATGGAGACAAAGCGGATTTACGTCTAAAACTCTAGGATTCTAGAAAGAAGGCTTTGAACGGATTTGTATCTACTCACATGTTGAATATTTCTCCGAGCCAGTTCAGATTCTAAAGCTTGGCTTCTAGCGTGTCTAGCGTCCTAGAATACATTCAGGCTTATAGTCGAAAAGCAATAAGAGGCTGATAATAGGGGTCGAGTGAGTCGAGTCATTTCTACAAGAGTGTTCTAATGAGTGGGGAAGATTATTCGCCTTTGTTCTAACCTTTTAAATCTTTCATCAGCCTCTGGAAATTCACTAGTTTTCCAGCCAGCTTTTTCCACCCTTGAAACCTGCAAGTCGAGAGAGGGAAAACTGGGAGACAGATTAAATTAGTGTACATTGGGATGGCCCCTGGCGGCGACTCCCAACGAATTTGTTTACATGCTCGAGAATATAGCATAAGGAAGGAGGAAAAAGCTTGTTTCGTATATTATTGCAATCAAGTTTATCGTGTGTCAACAGGAGGCGGGGAAATTAAAATTCCTTGTGGATGGCCACATCAGACGTGGCGGGGGGGGTGCCCCCCCCCCGCTTAAGCGCCCGCGCTCCTTTGGTCAGTCAGTAGCGTTGAGGGAGCTGCAGAGAGAAAATTATTCTCTATGGTTGTGTGTGGAGATGTGTAAAATTTGAGGGCAAAGGGTTAAAATAAAAGGCAAGAAGAGGCTGTTGCTTTGAGGAAAAGCTGTGTGATGTGACTTGGAGCTCATTAGGAAATACAAAGTAATTAACAGAGAAAAGAGGGACAGACAGTAGAAGAGATGGAAATTAAATGTGGAAAGGGCAACGAGGCGAGAGATGATGAAGAAGAAGAAGGTGGCGGAGGCTGGAGAAATTCAAGAGAAAACAAGCGGGAAATTCAAACAAGAAGAAGAGCGTAAGAGATGAGCGTCAAGGAGTGAAAGTATATGTTAAAGGGTTGATACATAAGAACCGTGTCAAGATGATGAGACGAGAAGGAAGAGATGCGAAAGGTATATTATGTTTACATAGGAGGCAAATGGGCTGACAACTCGAGTGTTTGAATGTGTTTGAATATGCTGGAGGAAATTGGAAAGAGTGGGGGTGGGGGAGAAGCCAAGGGTCAGAGGTAAAAAATGTGGCGGGAAATTTAAAAATTTGCACCAATTTGATTGAAGAGTGATAGCTAGATGGAACTGTGGGGCCCATGATGTGGGTACGAAGATGACAAAATTATGCTAGATTGTGATGCCGTTCAAGTGAAATTTCAAAACTAAAGGGATTTGATTAAGTTTTCATGCAGACGTAGATCGTTGTAAAAATGACAGTGAAATTTAAACCAGCTATAAACCTGGTAGAATTCAAAAAGAGAAGCGCTTTTACACGTCCAGTCCAGTGGTACAACATCAAGCAGGTGTGGCGGATCACAAGGGCGAGCGACATTACGAGTGCGTGATTTGGGGCTGTTTGAGATGTATGCATTTTTAGCTCTCTTTCTCTCTCTCTTCTCTCACACTACTGTGAACATATATTTTTTCGGCTTATATGGCTTAAACTTTGGTTATCTCTGTATTCTACTGCTCCTGGTTTTATGTGATTCCACGTGTTACTTGGGCAATTGCTGACAGATATTGGTTTGGTGTTGGTGGGAAAAGATTATGGCTGGTGGTGATGAAAGGGTTGATGATGATGATGAGGACAAGGACAACGACTATTTATTGACGACACCAATCGATGTAAATGGCAGACCGTAAATTGGATCTTCTTCTTCTAGTACAGTTACGGTTATGGTGGCAGGCCTGCCAGTAGTAGTGGCGACACTAGCGGTTTGTTGGCTGAAACCAGGCTTTGGTTTTCAGGTATTTCGGTGGCCTAGAGGTAAGCCAACGTGTGGTTCCATGCAGTGCTAAATGTGCCCTAGGATTCGAAGATGTATCTATGCCTAAAAGCACTGCTTTAAAATTACTTTTTTGAACGGCATTTAAGTATAGCATTGTTAATATTTTTGAATTTGGCGTCCAACTCGAACAAATCTTTAAGTCACCTTTGCCTTTAAAATGCACATCATAAAAAGAGCGGGAAAAAACTTTTTTAAAATACCCCCCCCCGTATTTTCTTTCCAAGGCCCTCAAAGCAAAAACCTATGTAAAAATCGACTCTAATTCACCCATCTTTTGCTCTTTGACATATTTACTTTGATGCTGTTTTTTTTCTCCTTGAATTTGCCTTGTCTCTGTTAAAATTTCCTTGCACTACTTCAAAGCGACATTGAGTCGTAATGTATTCTTGTCTTGTTGTCAGAAGCTCTTGTTGTCACTTTGTCTGTCTTCGTGCCTTGAATATGTCTTTTTTACTCGTTTGTATTTCCCTCTCTTCCGAGTCACTTTCGACCCTTCCTTTCCCATGTCTTTTTAACGTCTCTCACTGCTCTCGTTCAATCCTTAAAACTCTATGGGAACCCGCCTGCTGTTGTCCAGTAAAAAAGCTACTTTGGAATCCGTGTCCGTGCCTGTCTTTGACTTGAACTCGAGCAAACGACAACGACAACGACGGATTGAATTGGCTGGATTTTCTTCTTCTTCTTCTTTTCCCCCGGATCCGTCACATATGGTCCATTACAAGCTCGCCAGTTGATTACGTGATGTAAGTTGGCGGAGCGGCAAAAGGAGCCTCTTTTCTCCCGCCGAGATTCTCTGTTACCCGGACCGGGCATTATAATGCCCGGTGTCAAAAAGAACGTGTCGACAGACGAGTAAGCTACTACTATGCTCTAGAAACTAAGTGAAAAACATGAGAGAGAAGAGGGAAATTTCGGCCGCCCATAGATCTCTATTAAAGTTTGTCTAACAATATTTCCTCTGCTCTCTTCGTTGCCGCTTTCTCTTCTTTTCCACTTACTTTCACTCTACATAATGCAATTGAGCTTTTCTCATTCCCAGAGTTACTCGAGTCAGCAGGAACAGGAGCAGTTGCAACGGCTGCTGGAACTTGGATTTTCGAGGGGTCGACAGGCCAAAACGTGTAGTATACAGCAATACTGTTCTGAAAGAAAGTGAGAATCATAATGTAATAGGAATGGGAGAAAATTCATGGAAATTCCCTCTTTTATTTAATCTTCTCGAGCTGTGAACAGAGAGAAACAGAGACTTGGAAGCGAGCAATTCCCAGCAAAGTGGACGAAGAAAATTGGTGAAAGTTGGACTCATGAAATTGAACAACTTTTTACTCCATTGGATTGCGGGTCGCCTCAGGGACAATCCGAAATCCGCCCACGACGACGTGGTTTCCCGCGCTCGCTGAAACCGATTCGGTTGACCCGAAAAGAGTCCATAATCCAGCCGCAGGTGTAGCAGAACATGAGCACAAGTTGTTTGTTGGGGGGGGGGGGGGGTAGCGCGCGAAATTTGAAATCCGCGCGGGAGTTTAAATTATGCAAGAGTGTAGTGCCGTTTGAGTGAAATCTCTCTTGGAGACCATCCATAAGCAGATAGCCACTGTAGCAAATGGCAGAAATTTGAAAAAAATCCAATCTTCTAAATTAGCTGAATAGCCCAGACTTCTCGGAGGTAATGAATCTAGTTTCCTGGCGACAAGGCTCATAACTTACCCTCGCGCTTACAAGATTAAGAAAGATGAGCATAGAGAAAAAAATGGTCATAGAGTAAAGTGCCTGAGATTATTAGAGCTTGACCGTACACATCGAAGCCTTGTTGAATTAATAGCGAAAAAGCGTTGGTATCGAGAAATCAAGGTTGACAGGGAGGAACGGGATAAGTTTGTCAGTTTGCCTGTATCCTGTTCGGTTTAGGAAAAGAAGCGAAGGATATGATGGGATAATAGCCGTACGAATTGCTCCTTTCTGTTCTTGAGCAAAGCTTGGGCTCTACTGTAGCCTGAGAAAGAGATCATAAGAAAGGATGATGGGAAAGAAGGCAGAAGAAAGACAAAGCTCTTCTTGTTCGCCCTCATCTTGCAGGATATATACCGTTAAATCTGTGACAGCTCAACGGCGGCAAAACGGCATGAAACGAGACAGAAATGGTGGAATTTTGGAGGAAATGGGATCAATTTGTCACAGTGTATTTGTTTTATTCTTAGAGGAAAAGGAGAAGGAGAAGAGGAAGAAGATTGAAGATGATGACGCTTTTGAGCGACTGATCCATGTTGAGCTCCAGGTGGCGGCGGGGCATAGAACTAAAGCGCGGCGCGAGGTTCACACAGGCGAAACACTCATTTGATACTCCAACTGATCTTAATGTGAAGTTTTCAAAACATTTTAAGCTATAAACG
The DNA here is from genome assembly GCA_034698345.1 of Sphaeridia pumilis. Lineage (NCBI taxonomy): Eukaryota > Metazoa > Arthropoda > Collembola > Symphypleona > Sminthurididae > Sphaeridia > Sphaeridia pumilis. The sequence goes on from JAQGBJ010002151.1 coordinate 9,516, forward strand.
GCACTAGAGTATAGCAAAATATTTTTGAAAAAGCGGCATAAGCTCAATGTGATTTTAGTTTCAAACCTGAGCTATATAGCTTCAATATGCGTTGATCAGAGTATCATTTCGTATTGTTATGCCAATAAGACCTTTTTGATATTGATTTATGTGTATCGGAGAGACACAAGAATCGAGAAGGATGCATAGTGGAAGGGAAAGGCTTTTTTCATTTTAATAAAGACAGGCTCTATTGATAAGGAAAGAAGTAGGAAATAGAAAATAAAGGAAGAAATAGAAAAATGGAACAAAGAAAGCGGAGGGTGCGGATAAATAATGAACGGCTTGAAATGACGCCTTTTGGTTTGGTTTTGTTCAAGGTGGTTCAAGCTTGAATGTGTATGCGTATCGAAATTTTTCATATTGACAAGAGAATACTTATTTCATATCTTCATAAGTATTGGATTTTGAATTTCGATAGTTTTAAAATGTGAAAAACCTAATTGTTGAAGAAGAAGAAATATATAATTACAAAGTACGTAAATTATGCAAGTGTTTGGTGCCGTTTAAAATGAATTGTAATAAATTGCATCATACGTTAAGATGACCCTGCAGCCGCAGCTGAAATTTCAATGCCCAATTGTACATATAATTCTTACGTATTTAGTAGGACACAACCCTGAATTTCAAAAATTCCCGCGAGACTCCTCCCCCACCCCCTCCCGGCAGCTTGATTCTCTTTCACTCTTGAGGCTTGATGATCATGATGAAAGCATATGTTGTTTCTAAAGCTTCCAGTAAATAGTAGTGAAATTTTGTTCTTAGATCCACTACAAATTCAAGAGAAAGCCTTCTTGCATCCTGAATTAAAGACCAGAGAAAGTCAAAGAGACACAACTTCAACTTCAACCCGCCAACCGGAAGATTGAACGAATGAGTAACTAACATCAACTTCAACTCGTCTTCTTCTAGCAGCTGTCAAGTGAATTTCTCCTTATTTTCCCCACTAAATTTTGTATACACAATAATACAAAACGGCATCGAAACCTTCTACTTTCTCGTTGTATTCACACAACATTCCTGGAGAAAATCCACCAGAAGAACACGAGGGAAAACATTACACTTGTATTTTCCCGGGTATTTATATTATATGGGGTTCGAAGAAGCTTATTTGAAAATTCTCTTTCACTTGTGCTTTTAATTTACATCTGCTTAAGACAATATCTTGACATTCCTTTCGCATTATTCCCAAAGGTCGCCCCGGAGGGAATCAACGGGCCAAATTTAATTCAACATTGCTCTGCCATTCAACACTAAAAGTTTTTCATAGACCCTAAAAGCAGAAGCGCGGCGCGCGCGGAGCGCGCTCCGCGCCGCGCTCCTGCGGCTTGATGCTATTTTGCATTTTTTACGTCACCGGCACCTACCAGTGCAGTTACTCCGGCCGAAAAGTGGACTTGTTTTTGCATGAGATGATTGGGGGATTGGCGTAATGGGGGTTTGGATTGCGTCTAATGGCCGCATCCAGCCAGTTAACAAGGTAAATGTGTGCCTTGAAATGTCCATGAAATCCGACTACTCTTCTCTTCATACGAATCCCGTAAAAGGGGAAGAAAAAGAGGCAAAGGTAAATGTTGATGTCAATAAAACAAAATAAAATGTCTCTTGGCTCCCAGTTTATGTACTTTTCTTTGGGAGGCTGAAGCCTCCCAAATTGGCTAAACCAAGTACATCTCTTGATTTTTCAGCTTACATTTCAGCGCTTTCACTTTCACGTTCGGATGACTGCATTTCAACAAGGAGACGAGAAAGAGCGGCGGGTGGCAGCCGCCGGATGTTTAATGTATACATGCATCTTCTTAAATTGGCGTAACATGTAAGTGATCTCCATTACAAGGAGAAGGAGCCTGAAGCAAAAAAAAAGAGGGAAAAGGGGTAAGTAAAAATGCAGCACATGAATACATGTGTATGGATACGCCAGGATTTTTATTTCATGCTATGACTCCCTCGAGGAATAATTGTTTTCCCAATTTCATCTCTCCCCGACGAAAAAATGAGATCTTTAGTCGCTTTAACCCGAAACAAGCGGGGGGTGGGAGCAGCGCTATTAAAAAAAGCGGGACTCACTCACACACTTACACATGTTTTTTAATGCAAAATCCAAAAGAGGAATAGGAACAAGCCAAAAATATGCATTTGAATCACTACAACAAACCAAACAAACTGCAGCCTCTCCCAAATCCAAAGGGAACAACAAAACCAATGTTTTATGCAAACTTTAAATTGCAGCTTCGATTCAGTGAGACAGAACGAAGTGGGAGGAGGGGGGAACAAACATGTTCTTGAAAACATGTAAACAAAGGGCGGGGTGGGGGCTTTGCCCCCACCCCCAAAGGGGGGGGGTGATTTTGGGGGTTAGCCCCCTAAATGGAATTTTTCAAAATTATGCAAGACTCAAATGCCGTTCCAATCGCTATATTGTTACGCCTATATTAACGAAAGTTTTCTCTCATTCGTGGTCCAAATATATAATCGAGCAAAATGACGTTTGAACTTCAGATTAAAAGCAATACATTTGGCGCGCGGGAAATTCAAACCTTTTGCAACCATTGTGGAAGTGTGGCGTGCCTCAGGAATCATTTGGCTTTTCCTTGGTTTTTCTCTCTCTTGGCTTTTATTCGCATTTTTATCGACTCTTTTTCTATATATTTCCTCCTTGGCGTCGTTACGGTTCTCCACGAACCAAAAGATTCTACAACTTTGGTGGAACAGTAAAAGTGTATATTGTATTATCGGTGTCTGGAGATTTTTAATAAAGATTTTCCATTCCGTGTTTCCAACTCGAGCAGAAGAGAAAAGAGAAAGTTAATTCAAAGTCAGGCAGAGATGTAGTAAAAAGTATGTTTTGTTTCCCCGGGAAAAGCCAAAGGGCATATGCTGTGGCCTTGTGTTCAAATTGGCTGGTTTTGGCTGAGGTAGTGAAATTGGTGTGTAGGTTTTGAAAGGGCGAGTACGTGCAAATGGTTCCAAAAGGAAACGTGCCAGAAGTTTGTAGTATATAATATAAGAAAGTTTCAAGGCAAGGTGAAAATCCACTGGCGGGAATTTTAAACTCTTGGGTTTTTGGGCCCAAGGCGTGAGAATGATAATGAGGTGTGGATAACAAGGGAATAAATAAAGTCAATTGGGGCCGAGGAGAGAAGTAGAGAAGATGTTTTAAGTGAAAGTTGTGAAAATTAAAGTGATGATGGGCAATCTAGTGTTAAGAGAGAGAAAGAAGAGGCTAAATGGCCGGCATTAATTGCTCTCTCGGACTGATGATGAGAGAAAGTAGTTTGTTGTTATAGTGAGTTAAGATGATGATGAGGAGCAAAGCTCCTCATGCATATTCATGCGCCATGTCCGGTGTTTACCCAAAGGGTTGAGCGGAGAGTGGAGAGGAGATGAGAAGAGAGAGAATGAGAGCAATTACTGTAATTAATTAAGAAGAGGCAGGACGCGTGAGGGCGCTAATGGCGCGGGAGGGGGAGGAGGAGAGGAGATGGTGGGGCCATCGAGTGACGAGTTGATTTCAATGGTTTTACATGTTGGATAAGAATGTAATTGGAAAAATTGTAGTTGTTGATGATTGTTTTTATTTTGATAAAAGCGTTAATACGTATGATTGCGGAGGTATTTTTACAATGTTTGAAATTTTGTTGTTACACGTTGCCGTTTTTATGAAAAGCGTTCTGTCTAGGGTTATGAACAAGATCATATTGAGCTAGATAAGTTTGGAAAAAACGAGAAATATAAAGAAAGAAGTTGGAAAATCAACGGAACATTTCCTGCCTCGAGGAGGAAAGTTTGTCGCGAGAAAAAAGTTGAGAAGACGACGCCATCTGACTTGAACTTGGTGTACAAAAAAGTTTGGAGGAAGAAGGAAACGGAAGAAGAGGGGGATTAAGAGGGAGAGGTTTTGAAAAAAATGTGGGCGGGGCTACGAAAAAGCGGGAGATTTTTATAAGGCTGGAGGAGGGAACAGAAATTTACGGCGGGAAATTTTTAGTTGTGAAATGGAATTTGATCTGGTATTCAGAATACGAGTAAGTAGATTGGAACTGAACGGCATTAAACTCTTACATTAATCTGCCATTAACCTAATACGGCCTCCAAACACTAAGCCCATCCCCAGACCCCGACCTCTGACCCCTTGACCCCAACTCATTACCCAGTAACCCAACATGACCCCCGAGGTTATTGACCTGGGGTCCTCCGGACCCCAGGGCCCCTCCTAATTGCCCCTGCTGGCCCCCAAGGTTACTGTGTTGTTGTTGCTGCTGACTTGGATGCAATTGATGATGGTGTTGTTGTTGCTGCTGTTGATGCGGATGGATTTGCTGTTGAGACGGTTGTTGTTGTTGCTGATGTTGCATTTGCTGATGATGCATCTGATGATTGACATGAGGATTCGTAGCTCCGCCCCCTCCTTGCCTTTGCGACGGCGGCTGCTGCTGTTGATTTCCATCAAAGTCATTGAGGTAGAGTTGGGAATAAAAGAAAGCGGATGCTGCAGCAGCTGCCGGAAAGCCACCCAAGTACGAAGACACTCCTGAAGAAGCTCCTCCTCCGCCTCCCGTCGACGATCCAGAAGCTCCGCCCATTTGTGTCAAAGAGGCCGATGGTTGATGTGGTTGTTGTTGCTGCTGCGAATAGGGGTCAGATACAGGGTCACGTAGAAATTCGCCAGTGGCGCCACCTGCGGTGGCGCCGTACGCCATTGCTGAAGCGCCTGAATCGGTTGACCTGTTGGCGGTTGTGGGTTGTTGTTGGTGATGATGAGGTGGCGGGTGACCGCTAAGTTGTTGTTGGTGGTGGCCGTTGAGTTGGGCAGTGGCGCCACCAGCGGCGGCCGCCGCCGCCGCCGCCGTAGCGCCCAAAGGGTCCACGTCCGAACCGGGACTTACAGCACTCTCCCCTGTAACCACTGTGGCTTTGTTACGTGACCCTTAAAAACGTTAGATTTAAATGAGCGGGAAATTTAAAAATTCAAACTTACCAGAAGAGTTTGAGGCTGGGGTGGAGCTGGAATAAGGTTCTGCCCCTACAGTGAGTGAGTTGGAGCAGTTCATGGAGCCAATGTCAGGAAGGGTCAGGCCTGAGGCTGTGGGGAAGGTCGAAGGGGTGCCCTGCAGAAATTACAAAATTATGTTATATTTTAGTGCCGTTCAATTCTTTACTCCGAGCGCTGCATTATAAAATAAGTTCGGTTGTTCATCTGAAAGTTTGGGCGAAAAGCCGTACAAATGCAACCAACGTCACTGCGATTCTACAGCTTCTCTTGCACTCCTCTCTCGTTTCCTTTGATACACACAAGGAAAATTGGGGAAAGGAGTGGGAAATGGAGTTGCGGTTTTCACCATATTCCCTCCTTTGGTCTCGTTCTCCTATACATGTTCACTCTTCACTTTGTTGAAGGAAACGATGCAAAATTCAACGACTGTCTGCAAGGCCAGCAAAAGGCTTTTCAGCTAATAGGTAAGTTAACAAGAGACGAGAGAATTTCTAATTTCACTCCACACAAAACAGCCTCAGTCAGTTTCTGGACTTTTGGATGAAGCAGGAAGCTATCGGAATTCCTCGAGGATTCCACATCGGAATTGGGGGTGAAGTTTTCGGAAACGGCAAATGCATACAGAAAACAGGATGTGAGGAAATACAAGGGTTCTTATTCGGACGGATTAAAACAAAACGCCTGCCGGTTGATCATGTGATGTATGTACATATGATTTCGGAAAATTAATTAAAATCCCCAGAGAGAGAAGGGAAACTATAACAAAGTAGCAGCAAAGTCAAGCGATGATGATGGATTTTCCAAAATTGGTTCAAGTCAATAGTTTGTTTAAAGTAATGAAAAGAGAAACGAGAGAAAGTTTTGATTGCCGATAAAACCACATCTTGGAGGTACCGGCTTCGTTTGACGTTTTCAACTTGAAAACTCTCAAAACCAAAGTTTGGAGGTGTTCAAAAATTATATGGAAACAAATTTTGGTTAATGAAAAGTTGAAAGTTGGAGGTGAAATGCTGATTAATCTTTGTGAAAAGCTGGAACAAAAGAGAGGTGAATCAAAATTCAAGATTATTTTAGGTTTGATTATCGAGTAGGCTGTGGTTTGGAAGAAGTTTACGCAGAATTTCGAAAATTATGTTCACTACACAGACTGATCTAAAACTTCGGCCGCGTACCAAAAATTCTTGTACGAACGGCATCAGGGAATAGCATAATTGAAAGGCGAGTTGAAAAAACAAAGGACACTTTGAATCATTCTGGCGACCTGAGGCACGGAACCAAATGCATTTTTAAGCGGGAAATTTAAATTGGCCACTTACTTGAAGAGAGCAGTTAGGAAAGCCGCCGCCCAAATACGTCGAATATGGCGAAGAACCGTAACCCCAGTGGTTTGAGGATGAGGTCAACCCAAATGTCTGGCCCATATCTGTGTGAGGCAGTGACCAAAATGTTTGCATTAGCTTTTATTGAGTAGAGTAAATCGTAGAGGGCGCTGCGCGCGCTAAACGTCGACGTTATGTAATGGTTGCATGTGGGCTGGTAATCAAATGTCGAAGAAAGGCACTTGGCCAAAGTGCTTGTTGTTTAGCTCTCTGTTGTCGCCACATTTGCCATCAACTAATACGAAGGCAGAGGAAAACACTAATGGCTTCCACATATGGACGCAAATGGAAGCCGTCGACGCCATGAAATTGCGTTGGTGTCACTTGACGGAAATTGAAGCATGAGTAATGTGAATGGATGTGAACATGGAATATGTGGAAGGTTTTGGGGGTTTTGATTCTTGGGGTTAGGTGTGTGTATTGTGATTGCATGAATCAAGGATATCTATATTGCATGTAGTGAATGTAAATTTTGTAAATGGCGGTGGTGTATTGGCGTGGTGAGAGTGCGGTGTTGTGGGTGGGGTGAAAGGAAACCCGATAGGAAAACCAGAGCGCCAAGTACAAACCGCCTTAAGTGGTCACACATCTCATTCATTTTCGAAATACAGTGATTGCGTGATTTTTCGTTTTCCAGGTATCTGTTCTAAATGGTTTCGAAAACCGCGATTTTGTTCAAACGGCACTTTAATATCGCATAATTGTTGAAACAAAAAAGGCTTACTTTGGCAATTTGGCATCCGACTCAACGTCATTGCAAAATCCGCGCTTCTATTCAAATGGTCGAGCGCGCCGCTGTAGCCTCCAAGGAAAGCGCGCTGTCCGAAGCCGAAGTGAAATTGTTGTTGCTGACCTGCATTGTTTCAAAGCAAAAATTAATTGCACGAACATGAACACATGAAAGCTTTAACGGAGCTCTGAGGAAGTGTAAAAACCATTCAATCGGCACTAAAATCTAGCATAATAAAAACTCACGTGTTTTCGATCTCGGTTCTCGCGGTCCATCCACAGTCACTTTGATTGCTTTGTTGTAGGACGCGATTTGCGGTGGACTCGTGGCCACTGTGATGGTCAGCGTAAAACTTTTTCCTACACCAAAAATCGCCAAAGATCAATTATTCCCTTTCATAAATTTTTCAAAAAACGCGCCGAAGAAGAGCGCGGCGCGCGCTGTTGCGCGAGCTTCGCGCTCTTCAGATCCCTTTGCTCACCTCTTCCTGACCTGCCGACGAACCTCAAGTCATTGAATTTAGCAACTTGATTCTTCATTATCGCTGTCGCGTTCCTCAGCTCACCACAGTAGTTTTCGTCATTTCCCGCGCGCACCGTCACCAGCGTCCCGTCCATGATTTCGCCAAGCGCTATGACCTGTGTTCATAAGCGCCACAAACTGCTTTTGAATTTTGCCGCTTTTTCGAGTTTCATATTTTGAACTCTTCTTTACTATACCTTGAAAGCCACTGGCAGCGTCTTATTCGACCTCCAATGCCCCGGAAGCGCAGAACACACCAAATTCGGACTTCCGGTTCTGACCAGTTCGCCCCCTGGTGTGTCAGACAACATTTCTGTAAGGGCTCTTTCGGCCATAACCTGAAAAGAATGCCAAGCCATCCAGTTGTCGAAATCTTTGTTTAACAGCTTAAATTTTGCATTTTTTAAATTAAACGGCACTCAACTACATCATAGTTTTTCAGAACTTTTACTCACCTCCGTCGCCAACTTATGATACGTATCAGTCACGAAACTCAACTCGCTTGCCAGATGCATTGTTCCTTCCTTTAATTTCCCCGCCAATTTCAAATTTAAAAAAATCAGTTGAAAAAAACACACTTTCTTTTTGTCACAAATCTCAACCCTCTCAACTTTCACTTTACCCCAAACACTTTTTTCTCACCCCCGCTAGTCCGCATCTTCCATGCTTTTAAACGGCCCAGCTTCACCAACTTTCACCCCTCGAAAACGCACAGTGGCAGTAGAACTCACCCCAACTTTCCCTCTCGTTCTTTTCTACACTTTTAAAAGCGGCTAATTTTTTCCCGCCCGCACTTTTCT
>JAQGBJ010002152.1:0-17968 GCA_034698345.1 Sphaeridia pumilis
TTGTTGGTTTCGCAGCAAGGCCTTTCGAACGAGCTTTCAGCTTTGGTCAACATTCTCCAGGGGACGCACTTCAACTCGTTCGAACACGCAAAGTCCAATGGCAAACCGTTCCATTCCAGTTCCATCGCTGAATCCAAGGCTACCAAGCTTTTGCAGGATCAGCCAGTAGATTTTGTCGATTATAATCGGAGACACGTGACCAAAGTGTACCCTGCGGGTTCGAGGACGACGTCGTCCAACTTCAATCCTATTCCGTTTTGGACTGCTGGTTGTCAATTAGGTATCTACTGTTCAGAAAAGTTTCTTCGTAAGTTATACTTCGGTATGATTCAAGGTTTTTTAAATTGTTGATACTTTGCAGTTACTCTGAACTACCAAACGGAAGACATGCCAAACTTTTACAACTACGTCTTGTTCTCGGACAACGGCAACTGTGGATACGTCTTAAAGCCTGAGATTCTTCGAAATCCGAGTATTGCGTTCAATCCTATTAATGTTGATAGTAGCCGAGCTGTTACGTTGACCGTTAGGATTATCAGTGGCCAGCATATTCCGAAAGCTCCTGGAAAGACGGAGGTTGTGGATCCGTATGTGGAACTTAAGGTGTGACTTCGAAGAAGTTGAGGTTGGAAAACTTGATTCAGGTTTGAGAAGAATATAATTTTGTATCTTGGTTTTAGGTGAAAGGAGTAATTCAAGACAGGTCCAAGTTTTCCACAACTGTCGTTCATAACAATGGTTTCAACCCCATTTGGGACCAGCGGTTCCAGACGGTACTTCGCTGCCCGGATTTGGCAATGGTCTTCTTCCGTGTCTACGACTACTCGCAAACGGGAACCGATGCTACGCTTGCGCATTATGGAATTCCATTTTCGTGTCTTACGCCAGGTGAGATCGGTTAAACGATGTCAAAAGGTCGTGTATGGCTTACTAAACGGCGTTTCTTTGGGGCTTTTTGCAGGTTACCGTCATATTCACTTGACCAGTTTACGAGGAACGCCTCTGACTCCAGCTTCGCTGTTTGTGCATATCAGGATTGACAGCAATGTTAAATGATGCAAGGGACTCTGAATGATTGTCAACAATTTGTTACCGATTTGAGTACCTAATGGAAAGTTTACACGACCAAAAACATCTTTCGAATGACTTCAAATAAACAGATTTCATAACTGTAAGTTTTTAGTTTGTACATTCAGTAAATTCTGTGATATACATGAGCCGAACAAATACGGAAACACGATGCTTTAAACCCAAAACGACATGACTTCCAAAGCGAAAATGGCCACTGTGACCAAATTTAGAACAACGACAACGTTGACCAAAAACGCGATTCCAGGATCCGACAGCCGCAACTCCCTGACTTCGTCGAAGATTTCCGAGACTTCTTCGTTGAGCGACTCGTTAACTGGCGGCCTCAAAATCGCATCCCATTTGTGCCACAGGTTGAAGATTCCCGACTCTTGAATCGCTGCAATTCGACGAATTATCCCATTCGCAGGCTGCATGTAACGATGGTAGGCGAAGAGGTAAAACGGCGAATCGTTCCGCTCATAGATGGCGCGCTTAGTCTTTCGCGCTACTTGAGCGCCACCTGTGTGCGCGTACTGAACGCGGGAATCGTTGACCATTGCTTTCTTGAACAGGTTCCAGTACCAGGGGAATTCCGACTTGCGGATCACCCAAGCTGATTCATGTTTTCGTGTCATCCAGAATGCTTTGATGTAGGAATCATCTGGATTCAGAATTCCCTGTCTGAAATTATAGTTGGTGCTTCCGTCACAAGCTTTAAAAGTGTCCCAAACGAATTCGAAGGTAATGTTCCAATATTCAGGACCTTTTAAAGCAATTTGGTTCCATTCATACACGCTTCCGTGATACATGGCTCCTGACAGCTGACGGAATTGGTCCACGCACGTAAGCATAACATTATCTTGGAAACTGATTTCGGTTAAATACCTGTGTTCATCCTGCTTCAGTTTAATCCACTCGTCAACCCTGTGTTCTCTAAAGTTGATCCATTTTGGTGCACTAATCAGAAAAATCATGTCTTTAAGCCGATAGCCATCCGATTCTTTTCCGTAGCATTGATGGTACCAATCTTTCGGTTGACGACCATTAGCAACCCACCAAACCCAAGCTTCATTCATGTAGCCGAAATATTTTGGTATTTCGATGCAGTCCTCGTCCCTGACGAACGCAAACAAACTGAAATTTCTAAAGTCTTTCCAGTTTTCGAGAGATGTTTCGTGCGGAAACTTGTTGACGTAGTTGGATTTCATGACTCCTCGAAATCCATTTGACAGAATCAAAAGCGTCATCATCCAAGGAACCACAACGAAAAGCATCGCCTGTTTTGACCTGACGGCAGCGTCGGGAAACGGCAACTTCTCCGGACATTGGTCCAAAAAGTAGGCGCCCAAGTAGCGCATCGAGTCCCAAAAGTGCTTTAGAAGTTGTAACATTGAAGAACCCACGAGCAAAGCCAGTACTACGGATGAGACCATTCCAGCAACAAAAACAACAATCCAACTTCCGACGTCAAACGCCTTGAGGTAAAGGTCAGCAGCGTGGCGCTTCGATGTCACATTTTGGTCAGTTATGAACATGAATTCATCGCTGAAGTCTTGCAGAGGCTTGAACCGAGTCAGAAGAAGTGGATACCCATAGTAGCTGCCGATGGAGAATCTCCATCCTGATTCCCCCAGACGTTTACAAGTCCGATCTAATGTTACATTCTGAACTGGGAACAAGGAAAACCCGAATTGTTTCTCCACAGGGGCAAAATTATTAATGTGACGTTGGCCCAGAAACTGATCAAAAGCTTCACACGGGTAATCGTGCGTAGACCTAACGTTGCCGTGGTTGTAGTCTTGAGCGTAATCGTAAGCCCAGTGCAGGTAGTCACCCTCCGAAGTTGCATTTCTGACGACCTGATAAAGTCCATTCCAAAACGTTTCTCTGTTGTCGAATGAGAAAGCAAAGCGTCTCCTCCATCTACCCATATTCCAGTTCTCAGCGCAAGCAAGACAATCCAGTTGCACCTGCTGTGAAGTGACGTATGCCTGGGTTGGAACTTTCAAAAAGAACATGAAATAGTCGGTATCAGCCATTATGATCCAATAGAAAAGCTCATAAAACCCAGTAGACAAGTAAAACTGTTCAGTGTCGACAGATGGCTTGAGAAAGACGAGATTGAATTGAGGGCCGAAAGTCACTTTCGAGCCGCCAAGTTTCTCATATTTGCCAGACTCACGGCAATGCTTGGTAAAACAGGTAGTTTCGTCCTCGGTTTTGTCTTTGCTACTGCGATATCCGGCTATGCCAAAAGCATAGACGAGCGACCGAAGTCTTGGTCCTGTTAACGCAATTCTCTCGTACAGTGGATTTGACTCGTTCGGAAAGGCCACGAAGTTCACATACAGCAACGGGATTTCGATCGTTTCGAAATCAAACAAGTCTCCGCCAAATTCATAAAAAGTAAGAATCGGAACTATCGTCAATGGGACAATGAAACTGACATTCAATAGTGACACGGGATTCTCCAAGGCAACGCCGCCACCAAAGTCAGTGGCAGACGTCATTTCAACGTCGTTCTTGAAAGTTCGGATGTGGAACTCACAAGAGCTTTTGGTCAAAACATGTCGCTATATATGACGACTATTCCTGCTTGAAATCGGATGACTGGCGTCAGTTAAAAGACAAACCTCGCATCACTGGATTCTTGACTTGTAACTTGGCTGCTTTTCCACTGTGCTTGAAGCGTAAAATACTTGTACAGTTACGACGCTGGAATTTCGTGCAGTCAGAATGAGAAGTAAATTAAATTTCGCCACTCCAAACCACTTGTTGATCAATCATAGTAAGCCACTGGAATTTATTTGTCAACCAAAAAGCGTTCGTATCCTAACCGTCGGCCCACTAGGCGCTTCAAATACCGTTTTAACGTTATGAATGTTTAAACAACTACAATACCTGAAGGTTCTTCCGAATTTTTGAACGCCATTCTATTTACGCAAGTCAAGATGCTGCAACATATGGTTTATTGCTTTGCTCACTGACCGTCGCTATTTACAAACCGTTTTCATGAAAGCGGACACTTTCTCGAATTTGAAGTGAGCAATTGCAACTTAAAAATAAATAAATTAAAGATGTCAAAAGGTCAGGTGTGGCCTACTAATTCATGGCATTTCTTTAGGGCATTTTTGCAAGTTACCGTCATATTAACTTGACCAGTTTACGAGGAACTCCTTTGACTCCAGCTTCGCTGTTTGTTCATATCAGGATTGACAGCAATGTTAAATGAAGCAAGAAGTTTTGAATGTTTTTCAAGTATTTGTTACCGATTCGAGTAAGGAAAGTGCCTTTTGACTTGACCAAAGCGTCTTGATTTTATTTGATGATTAAACCATACATTTTTATAACTGTAAGTTTTCCTCATTCCGTAAGTATACATGAGGAGAACGAATACGAACTACGAACCTTTAAACCAAAAATGAAAATAAAGGTAAAGTTGTTATGACTTCCAGAGCGAAAGCAACCACACCTGTCAAAATCAAAATAATAACAACGTTGACAAAGAAGGTGATTCCAGGATCCGTCAGCCTGAGCTCCCTGACTTCATTGAATGTTTCCGAAACTTCTTCATTGAGAGACTCGTTAACTGGCGGCCTCACAATCATGTCCCATTTGTACCACAGGTTGAAGATTCCCGACTCTTGAATAGCGGCGAGTCGTCGAATTATCCCATTTGCAGGCGCCATGTAACGGTGTCTGACGAAGATGTAAAACGGCGAGTCGTTCCGCTCATAGATGGCGCGCTTTGTCTTTCGCGCCACTTCAGCGCCACCTGTGTGCGCATACTGAACTTGCGAATTGTTCATTGCCTTTTTGAAGAGATTCCAATACCACGGAAATTCGGACTTGCGAATCACGTAAGCTGACTCATGTTTACGTGTCATCCAAAAAGTTTTGATGTAGGAATCATCTTGATTCAGTATGCCCTTTCTGAAGGTATAGTTGGGGCTTCCGTCACAAGGTTTAAAAGTGTCCCAAACGTATTTGAACGTAATGTTCCAATAATCAGGACCCTTGAGGGCAATTCGGTTCCATTCAGAGACGCTTTTGTGATACGCGGCTCCTGACAGCTGACGAAATTGGTTCACGCACATGAGCATAATGTTATCTTGGAAACTGATTTCGGTTAAATACCTGTATTTATCCTGCTTCAGTCTAATCCACTCGTCAACCCTATGTTCTCGAAAGTTGATCCATTTCGGTGCATTAATTAGAGAAATCATGTTTTGAAGCTGATAATTATCCAAATCATTTCCGTAGCATTGATGGTACCAATCTTTCGGTTGAAGACCATTCGCAACCCACCAAACCCAAGCTTCATTCATGTAGCCGAAATATTTTGGTATTTCGATGCAGTCCTCGTCCCTGACGAACGTAAACAAACTAAAATTTCTGAAATCTTTCCAGTTTTCGAGAGTTGTCTCCTGCGGAAAATTGTTTACGTAGTTGGATTTCATTATTCCCCGAAAGCCATTCGACAAAATCAAAAGCGTCATCATCCAAGGAACCACAACAAAAAGCAGTGCCATTTTTGATTTGACGGCAGCGGCGGGAAACGGCAAACCTGACGGACATTGGTCCAAAAAGTAGGCACCCAAGTACCGCATCGAGTCGCAAAAGCTGCGCAAGCGCCTCATCTTCGAAGTCCTCACTAGCATCGCCAACGCCACGCACGTGACTCCTACGGCGGCCAGAACTGCAATCCAACTTCCAAGGTCGAACGCTTTGAGGTAGAGGTCAGCAGCGTGCCGCTTCGAAGTCACATTCTGGTCAGTAACGAAGATGAATTCATCGCTAAAGTTTTGCGGAGCCTTGAAACGGGTCAATTGAAGTCGAGGCTCAAAGTAGCTGCCGATGTGGAATCTCCATCCGGATCGCTCCAGCTGTTGACACGTCCGACCGAAGCTTTCGCTTGTTGCATTCTGAACTGGGAACAGGGAAAATCCGAATTGCTTCTCCACAGCAGCAAAGTTATTTATGTGCCGCTGGCCCACAAATTGATCAAAATCTTCACACGTATAATCGGGAGTAGACCCAACATTGGCGTGGTTGTAGTCGTATGCGTAATCGTAAGACCAATGAAGCTTTGTACCCTCTGAAGTTGCGTCTCTGACGACCTGATGAAGTCCATTCCAAAACGTGTCTCTGTCGTGGTATGAAAAAACATGGCGTCTCTCCCATCCATTCAGTTTCATGTTTTCAGCGCAAGCAAGACAATCCAGTTGCACCTGGCGTGAAGTGACATTTGAAACTTTCAAAAAGTACATGAACTCGTCGGTATTTTTCGTTATGAATCGACTGAAAAGCTCATAAAATCCAGTCGACTTGTAAAACTGCTCAGGCTCGACGGATTCCGCGAGAAAGATGAGATTAAATTGAGGTCCAAAGTTTACTTTTGTGCCGCCAAGGTCCCGAAATTTGTCCAGCACGAAGCATTTCTGGGTGGTAAAACAGATGGTTTCACCGTCGGTTTTGTCTCCGGATTTCTCAGCAATGTCGAATGCGTAGACGAGCGACCGAAGTCTTGGTCCTGTTAACGCAATTCTCTCGTACTCAGGATTTGACTCGTTCGGAAAGGCAACGGAGTTCACGTAAAGGAACGGGATTTCGATCGTTTCGAAATCAAACAAATCTCCGCCAAATTCATAAAAAGTGAGAATCGGAACTATCGTCAATGGGACTATGAAGCTGACGTTCAATAGTGACACGGGATTCTGCAAGGCAACCCCGCCAAAAGGGACAGCGGCAGACGTCATTTCAACGCCGTTCGGATGTGGAACTCAGAGGAGCTTTTGGATGGACAAAAATATCGCTAAATGGCGACTATTCCTACTTGAAATTGGATGACTGGCGTCAATTAAAAGACAAACCACGAATCACTGGATTCTTGACATGTAACTTGGCTTGTTGTCTCGCTGTGCTTGAAGCGTATTGAATTTCGTGCAGCCAGCATAAGAATTAAATTTAATTTCGCCACTCCAAACAACTTCGAGCATTGTCGATCAATCATAGTCACTAGAAACCGATTAACGCGTTTTGTTTCCTACTCGTCGGCATACTAGGTGTTTGGAATAGCGTTTTAACGATATAATAAAATGAATGCTTCAAAGCACAAAAACTCAAGGCACATGAATTTTTTAACACCATTTTTAATTTAGCTACCCAAGAAATAACAACATGGTTTATTGCTTTGATCAACTCCTCTGACCGCCGCTATTAACAAACGGTTTCTCATGATTTTTGAGTTTGAAGTGAGCAATTGAAAAATTATTGAGTTATTTGAATTGGTACAATGTGATAGCCTAATGATTGGCCGAATGAACATCTGCTAACAAGCACTCTAATCTTGGATAGAATTTCGATCCCAATCAAAATGTAAACTTCGTGAGCGCCGTTGGAATATTTTTAATGGTTTCAGAATTAGCTTAGAGGTACATGTGCTTTCAATCTGTAATCTGTATTATATATCTTTGGATTTGCACACGCTTATATTGCCATGTACGCAGAAATCTAATGTTATAGCCTCCTTGTGTTATAGCCGCCTAGTATAAATCTATAGTTTAGACGACCGGCATGGACCTGCCTCGTCGTAATTTATGTTTCTGTTATGTAGTAAACATACTTTCTCTTGCCTTACGCCAGGGGAGATTGATTATACAGGATGTCAAAAGGTCATGTGAGGCTTACAAAATGGCGTTTCTTCGGGATTATTTTGCAGGCTATCGTCGTATATTCACTTAACCAGCTTACAAGGAAGTCCTTATTTGACTCCAGCGTCACTGTTTGTGCGTATGAAGGTTAACAGCAACGTTAAATAATACAAGGGACTTTTGAATGTTTGGCAACAATTTGTTACCGATTAGAGTACCTAATGAAAAGTTAATACAACCAAGGCATCTTTCGAATGACTTCAAATAAACAGATTTCATCCCTGTAAGTTTTTAGTTTATAATGCATTACATTCTGTAGATATACATGAGCCGAACAAATACTGAAACACGATGCTTTAAGCCCAAAATGACATGACTTCGAAAGCGAAAACGGCCACAGCGACCAAAATCAGAACAGCAACCACGTTAGCCAAGAAGGTGATTCCAGGATCTGCAAGCCGGAGTTCCCTCACTTCGTCGAAAGTTTCCGAGACTTCTTCTTTAAGAGACGCCTTGACGGGCGGGTTTAAAATTGCGTCCCATTTGTACCACAGGTTGAAGATTCCCGACTCTTGAATCGTGGCAATTCTTCTAATCATCCAATTTGCAGGCTCCATGTAACGATGTTGGACGAAGATGTAAAACGGCGCATCGTTCCGCTCATAAATGGCGCGTTTTGTCTTAAGCGCTACTTCAGCGCCACCGGTGTGCGCGAACAGAACTCGCGAATCGTTGACCATGGCCTTTTTGAAGAGGTTCCAGTACCACGGAAATTCAGATTTGCGAATCACGTAGGCCGATTCATGTTTTCTCGTCATCCAAAAGCTTTTGATGTAATCATGATGAGCCGCGTAGCCACCCCGGAATGTGAAGTTGGTGCTGCTGTCACAAGCGTTAATAGTGTCCCAATCGTTTATAAAGGTAATGTTCCAGTGATGAGGACCCTTTAAAGCAATTTGTTTCCATTTATCCACTTTTTCATGATATACGGTTCCTGAGAGCTTTTGAAACTGATTCAAACACATGAGATTAACCGGGTCTTGAAAAGTTATTTCGGGTTTGTGTTGCTGCTGGTCCAGCTCGCTCCACTCGTCGATTCTATGTTCCCGAAAATGTTTCCAGTTCGCAGCACCAATCAGAGAAGTCATCTTATTTTGATCAAATGTATATATTTCCGTTTTGTAGCATGACCAGTCTTTCGGTTGGCGACCATTAACAACCCACCAGATCCAAGCTTCATTCATGTAGTCAAAACCGACGTCCCTTTTGATGCAGTCCTCGTTTCGAACGAAAGTGAACAAACTGAAAAGTCTTTCCAGTTTCCAAGTGTTGTTTCGTGCGGAAACTTGTTGACGTAGTTGGACTTCATGACTCCTCGAAAGCCGTTTGACAAGATCAGAATCGCCATCATCCAAGGAACCAAGATGAAGAGCAGCGCCTTTTTTGACCTGACGGCAGCGTCGGGAAACGGTAACGTCGACGGACATTAGTCCAAGAAGTATGCGCCCAAGTAGCGCATCGAGTCCCAAAAATGACTCACGAGTCGTAACATTGAAGAGTCGACGAGCAAAGCCAGCACAACGGATGAGACTATTCCAGCAACGAAAACAGCAATCCAACTTCCGACATCAAACGCCTTGAGGTAAAGGTCAGCGGCGTGGCGCTTCGAAGTCACGCTGGTCAGTTATGAACATAAATTCGTCGCTGAATTTTGCCGGAGGCTCCACGCGGATTAGTTTGAGTACAGACCTAATATTATATCCGGGGTGGAATAAATATTCGGCTTCTTCGGGAAATCTCCTGAAATCCAAATGAGGGGATCGAACCAAAGTTGTGATGTTTTGAAATCTAAAAAGAGTAAAATCGATCTGTCTATCCATGGCAGCGAAATCGGTGAAGTAACGCTGTCCCGAAAACTGCTTCAAGGTTTCGTCAAAGGAGAAGTAGACGTAATTGTCATATTCTTCATTGTGACTGCGGTTGTAATCGTGAGCGTCATAGTAGGACCAATGAAGTCTCGCACCTTCCAAAGTTGTGTCACTTACAACTTGACAAAGTCCGTTCCAAAAGGTGCCTCTGTCGTGGTATGTGAAAACCTTGCGTTTTGATACTACTGACCCTCGCGGTGTCTTCCAATTTTCCGAGCAGGCGAGACAGACAAGCTGCACTTTGTTTGAACTGGAATATGGTGGAGATGAAGAAACAGCCAAGAAGTACAGGAAACAGTCGGTGTTGGTCAACATGCCCCGCATAAAAAAGTCATATTTTCCATTAGAAGACACATACAGGTGTTCGAGCATAACAGATTCATCGAAAACAATCAGGTTGAACTGAGGTCTGAAATTGATTTGGTGCCGCCAAGTTTTGATGCAATCGTTTCCAGTTCCTGCATCAGAAGGAAGTCGTCAGACTGTGCGTAGGCGGAAAACATTTTTTCTTCTGGGTCAGAGCCAGCGATCCCAAAAGCTGCGACGAGTGTCGAAGTCTCAGTCTGGTTAATGAATTCGACTCGGTCGGGAAGGTGATGGAGTTGACGTCCAGCAACGCGATATCGATCGTTTCGAAATCAAACAAGTCACCGCCAAATTCATACAGAGCGCGAATCGGTACTACCGTCAATTGAACGATGAAGCTAGCGTTCAACAGGGAGATTGGATTCTGCATAGCAACGCCGCCACCAAAGTCAGTGGCAGACGTGATTTCAACGCCGTTTATGAAGCTCTAATGTGGAGCAGGCAACACGGACGACCATGTTCAAAGAACAGCCGAGTAAGTGCCAAGTGGAACATATCGAATTGAAAATCGTACAGTGCGAAATATATTTGTGTTCGGTGGGTGTGAAAAACTCGAACAGTTACAACGCCTAAATTTCGGGAAGTGAGCGTGAGTCTGTAGTTAGTTTCAAATTACTACTTCTCCATTTGGAGCAACGTTAGCCTTGTTACAATATACGAATAGGAGTCTCGTCGGCTTCAAGAATTGTCTGGAAATGTTAAGTGAAGCCTTGTGCATCGAGACGTATCGAAATAGAAGTGAACGCGACTAGTCGCATCATCAGATTCTACAGATGCGATGTAATTTGTATTCGTGCGGAACCATAGAGTGAAAATCCCGATGGTTCTGATATTTCACGGTGCATATACGAAAAACGATCAAAACGGTGGAACTCGTTGCTTCCGAATCAGCAAATTTTAATGTTAATATGTCTCCCGCCCCCCTCCTTGACCACCATCAGAATAGATTCCAAACAGTAGCAGCTATTTACTACAATGGTGATATCATAACGGTATGTACATAATACAAAACAACAACTAACAACGTGAGCATTATAAAATTGAACTCAACACACATTCGTACCTAGAGAAATTTACACTATTCACGCAGAAGTTACAACCTGTATAACACAACTATAAAAGTGTATGTGTATACTTACGATTTAAAGGGACATTACAACTTAGAATTAAAAAATATGACTGTGGACAGAAAAGCTAGCAGAAAAATCATCTGAATTTTTTCTGTCTACTTCCAACTGATACATCATCGGAACAAACCTGAGTTCTCAAGAACATTCGAGCTAAACATCCAGTTTTGCTAAACCTTTCGGTCCATTCATTTCAATCGTTACAACATGGTCAACGTTTTCTGGTGATAACTATGAACGTTCCTTGGACTTTACTCGTGTCACTGGGCTGAAGACGCGCTTAGCTCGACTGAATAAACAGAACGCAAAGACAGAACGCCTCCCATAGTTTCGTTTAAAAACTCGAGTAACAAAACTGTATCGTCACTGAGAATATGAGCTCAAGAATCAACCGGCTCTGATTCACAAATGTCTCGAAATTTGTCACTCGTTCGAACTGAATCCGAAAAACTTGAGGTCTACTTCAAAATTTGTGCATTCCCGGGTCATCCAATCGTGAAAACCACAAAATGTTGCCTTTTGGTCATTCGTCGTTACTTTGCTCAAGACCAACACGTTGTATGCTTCAAGTCGATCCATGTCGAAGTAACCATAGAGTTCCCTTGCAGAACCATCGTAAAGTTCCGTCATGATGGGGGACAACAACGAATCACATTCTCCTTTCATCGTCGTGAGTTTACGGCTGGAACAGACCGGTTCTCTATGAGCTTCGTATTGCTCGAGAGCGCAATTCCCCGAGCATATTCCTGGGCAAGACCACAATGCGAGGAAGGGAGTTGAACGAGGTTCATGCACTCTACTGCAATCTTTTAGTTTCGCTACTCCTCGCTTCACGAGGTCGCTTTTGCCGATTAAGGTCCCCTTGATTTCTCAAGCTCCAAGTTAGAGAGAGATATCCAAGTAGTCTATGAGCTCATTGACGTATGGGAATTGCTTGTTTGAAAGCATTGTGAAAACCGTGTTTGCCGATTTGTGCGTTTTTGCTGGAGTGTTCTTATCAGTTTTTGCAAAGTTTAGGTCCGCGAGTGCCATATAAAAGTAGTGCCACAGAGACTTTAGTACTTCATAGTGTGAAGAAGACCACCGCACATGGTAATGTGCCTTGAACCAATTCACTTGTACACCTTCGTTCTTGCCAACTACATTTAAACGTAGCCATCACAAGGAACCACGCGACATGTAGTATGTAAACACTTTGTTAGCTTTACTTCCTTCCAACATTTCCCATATTTTTTGGTTCTTAATGGCTTTCATGCTTGAGAGTTCAAGAGAATGTGCCAACATATGCCGTATTTAGACAACAGCATATGCCGTTTGGATAGTCGCTTGAGCTCCATGTGAACTGATTTGCGCACTCCAGTCATGACTGAAGCGCCGTCTGAAGCCATTCCGTACAGGTGACGTAAGAAATACGCTCGGAACCCTGACACTAATAATTCGTCATCATCTACTCTTTGCATTAAAGTTTTTGAAATTTCATCTAATTTCTCGCCTTTCATCGAGTGCAAGAGTCAAAAAAACACATACACAACAGACATATTTCTCTCCAATGATTGAAGAGTGACGGAAAAAAGGTGGTTGTTCGCAGTATCAGGCGAGCCATCCATGATCAACGAGAACGGGTTTGTTGATTTACGAGGTGCTTCAGCAAGGTCACATGAAAATCATCGGTAATAGTCCTCGTGATTGCCAGGGCGCCAGCAACTTTGAAATGATGAGTTCCAAGATTGACGTCCATCAGCTTCAGTGTCTCCACAAACGTTCGATGACCGCCAAATGGTAAATCGGTCATTATTCCGGTGTAAACTAACTGCACCATGTCAACCGTGGGTTTGAAAAGGTCATACTTGTTCAAGTCGTATTGCCGGGTGACTGGTTCGTAATCTTCAGGCTGTGATTGTAGGCGGTTGAATAGATCCGAGGCTTTCTGATGTACGGGATCAGAAACGTGGTTCATGATGGCTTTATGGTTAACAACAGCATTCTCACTGCATACACATTTCTGGGTGATCTTTTGGCCCTTGCGAGTTTTCAACATGTCGGTTCGGTATCCTGTGTTGAAGTACAGTTCACAAACTCTGCAACTAAAACAGCATCACAGCAGCCCTCCAACAAACAGTTGGGAGGTAAGTTGAAGTTTACACACTCGGCAAATTCAGATTTGTACGGAATAACTTCGTTTCAACATATGTATCAATATTTACAAACACGCCTGGCATAGCGTATTAAGCAACCGCACTACGGGTACGAAAATAACGTTTATGCGTTCATAGAGCAACGCAATGTATAGGTGGGAATCGGCCCTGAAAGACAAAAGGTATTCCTACTTTAAACGAGTGAATGGTAACACTCGCTCGAAATGCCCAATGTCTCCGTAAGAATTATATAACAAGCATATCTTGTAAGTTTGATCATTCTAGTAATCACAATTAAATTTTATTCATGGCATCGAATGGCTTGAACCTATTGAAGCACGGGAATTGAATGAATAACAAAATGAAACCCGCAGTCGACAATTTCGGTTGTCGGGTTACTCGGAAGAAACCATCTCATAATATACACTTATGTTGTGCTGCCAACGTATTAAAATATGTCCATCACGTAGTTTTCCTTGATAAATCACGTGGTCTCCTCGGTTCTATCTTCGGCTTTCTTAACTATGTCGAATGCGTATTCGATCGACCAAAATTTGGGCCCCGTTTATGTAATCCCTCTTGCACAGAGACTGTCGGTAACAAAACTGATGCAAAGTGAGGTGCCGTTCCGACGCCGTTTCTGACGGTCTAGTGCTTAGGTTTCAAGATTTTATTTGCATTAGCCGATTGAAATTTGAACTTGAAAATACTATAGATTCAGCTTGACCAGTTGTTTGTTCCGTTGGGTGTAACACAGTTGCAGTTCCAACACTTGGTTCTCGATAAGTTAGCGTAGGGTTTAGGTATTGCGAATTAATTTTTGTTATTAGAAAGTCGTCAACCACCGTGGATTGGCACTTTGAGAACAACGTTGAACAAGCCAAGTTTTTGATACTCGTAATAAATTAAATAAATTGTGCTTTAGTTTATAAATTTATAAGTATAATTTATAATTTTATTTCACGGTTCGCAGTTCTATTTGTAGACTGAAGAGTTTTATGAATTTGAAACTAAAACGGAATTCAAACCAACAATGATATGGCTTCCAGAGCGAAAACAACTACAGCTGCCAAAATAAAAGCAAGCGCAACATTGACCAAAAACGTGATTCCTGGATCCGTCAGCCTCAGCTCCCTGACTTCGTCGAATGTTTCCGAGACTTCTTCGTTGAGCGATTCGTTGACGGGCGGCCTCAAAATAGCATCCCACTTGTACCACAGATTGAAAATGCCAGACTCCTGAATGGCGGCGATTCTTCGAATTATCCAATTAGCCGGTTCCATATAACGATGTCGGACGAAGATATAAAACGGCGAGTCATTCCGCTCATAGATGGCGCGCTTTGTTATTCGCTCTACTTCAGCTCCACCAGTGTGCGCGTACTGAACTCTTGAATCGTTGATCATTGTCTTTTTGAATAAATTCCAGTACCAGGGGAATTCGGACTTGCGAATCACCCAACCGGATTCGTGTTTTCGCGTCATCCAGAATGCTTTGATGTGGGAGTCATCTTGATTCAAAATGCCCTTTCTGAAGGTATAGTTGGTGCTTCCGTCACAAGCTTTAAAAGTGTTCCAAACAAATCTAAACGTAATGTTCCAATATTAAGGGCCCTTTAAAGCAATTTGGTTCCATTCAGAGACGCTTTCGTGATACGTGGCTCCTGACAGCTGACGAAATTGGTTTACGCACATAAGCATGACGTTATCTTGGAAACTGATTTCGGTTAAATACCTGTATTTATCCTGCTTCAGTCTAATCCACTCGTCAACCCTGTGTTCTCGAAAGTTGATCCATTTTGGGGCATTGATTAGAGAAATCATGTCTTTAAGCTGATAATTATCCAAATCTTTTCCGTAGCATTGATGGTACCAATCTTTCGGTTGACGATCATTAGCAACCCACCAAACCCAAGCTTCATTCATGTAGCCGAAATATTCTGGTATTTTGATGCAATCCTCATCCCTGACGAACGTAAACAAACTAAAATTTCTGAAATCTTTCCAGTTTTCAAGTGTGGTTTCGTGCGGAAACTTGTTGACGTAGTTGGACTTCATGACGCCTCGAAAGCCGTTTGACAGAATCAAAATCGCTATCATCCAAGGAACCACAATGAAGAACAGCGCATTTTTAGATTTGACAGCAGCGTAGCGAAACGGCAAAGGTGGCTTACACTGGTCCAAAAAGTAGGCGCACAAGTACCGCATCGAGCGCAAAAAGTAAAACACCAAATGTAATTTAGAAGGTTTTACCAGAAAAGCCAATACAATGGATGAGACGATTCCAAAAACAAAAGCAGCAATCCAACTTTCGACGTCGAGCGCTTTCAAATAAAGGTCAGGAGCATGGTGCTTCCAAGTCACGTTTTGGTCAGTAATGAACACGAATTCATCGCTAAAGTTTTGCGGAGCCTTGAAGCGGGTCAGTTGAAGTCGGGGTTCAAAGTAGCTACCGATGTGGAATTTCCATCCGGATTGCCCCAGTTGTTGACACGTCAAATCTACGCTTTCGCTTATCACATTCTGGAGTGGAAACAGAGAAAATAGAAATTGTTTCTCGACAGCGGCAAAGTTATTAATGTACCGCTGGCCCAAAAATTGATCAAAAGCTTCACACGTATAATCGTGAGTAGACCCAACGTTGGCGTGGTTGTAGTCGTATGCGTAATCGTAAGACCAATGAAGCTTTGTACCCTCTGAAGTTGCGTCTCTGACAACCTGATAAAGTCCATTCCAAAACGTTCCCCTGTCGTCGTATGAAAAAACCTGGCGTCTCTCCCATCCATTCAGTTTCATGTTTTCAGCGCAAGCAAGACAATCCAGTTGCACCTGCCGTGAAATGACTTATGCCTGGCTTGAAACTTTAAAAAAGAACATGAACTCGTCGGTATTGGTCGTTATGAGCCGACTAAAAAACTCATAAAATCCAGTCGACGAGTAAAACTGCTCAGGGCTGATGGATGACGTGAGAAAAACGAGATTGAATTGAGGTCCAAAAGTCATTTTCGTGCCGCTGAGTTTCTGATATTTGCCGTACTCACGGCAACTCGTGGTAAAACAGGTAGTTTCGTCCTTGGTATTGTCTTTGCTACTGCGATATTCGGCAATGCCAAAAGCATAGACGAGCGACCGAAGTCTTGGCCCAGTTAACGCAATTCTCTCGTACTCAGGATTTGACTTGTTCGGAAAGGCAACGAAGTTCACGTAAAGGAACGGGATTTTGACAGTTTCGAAATCAAACAAGTCTCCGCCAAATTCATAAAAAGTAAGAATCGGAACTATCGTCAATGGGACAATGAAACTGACGTTCAATAGTGACACGGGATTCTGCAAGGCAACGCCGCCACCAAGGTCAGATGGAGACGTCATTTCAACGTCGTTTCTCAAGTTCGAATATAAGGAATTCGCATGAGCTTTTGGACAGAATACCCGCTAATGGCGACCATCTGCACTTGGAATTGGATGACTGGTGGAGTCAAATGAACTTGGCTGGTTGTTTCGCTGTGCTTGAAACGTGAAATACTTGGGAACTAAATTAAATTTTGCCACTCCAAACAACTTGAGCATTGTTGATCAATCATATAAGTCACTAGAATTTATTTGTCAACCAATAAAAGCGTTTTGTATCCTATTCGTCGGCATACTAGGTGCATGCTCCATGGCACAAACACATGAAAACACTTATGAATTTTTTAACGCCATTTTTAATTTTGCAATTCAAGAAACAATATATAACATGGTTTATTGCTTTGCTCAACTACCTTGACCGCCGCTATTTACAAACCGTTTCGCATGAAAGCGGACTCTCGAGTTTGAAGTGAGCAATTGAAAAAATTATTCAGTTTGATTTTGTACATAAGACCTGATCGGCGAAATGAACCTCTGCTACTATATACGAATTCCTATTTCAGATACGCTCTTGATCTGGATCAAAATGGAAGCCTCGAAAGCGTCATTGGAAAATTGCTCAATGGTTTTAGAATTAGCTTACAGAAGTAAAGATGATTTCAATCTATATTATAAATCTTTGGAAATTTCACGGGTTTGTATTGCCAATTGCCATGTACATAAAGAGTTTTCTTCATCCAGAGGTTTTGATTATATGGTTATTGCTTTAAGCGTTCAACAAAGGATTTCAGCAAGTGAATATTTAATTGCATTTTGTTTTCAGGTTTCAGTTCTAATAACCATGCTTCAGAATAATTTTCAATGGGCTGAATACTTGAATATTAACTTTTTTGTTATGACAGTTGAAAATATGCTGTCCTTCATATGTTGAATTTTATGTTTTTAAATTCCGGGTTTAAATACTTACTGTTGACAAGCATTTTAAACTGGGCAAGAGTGTGAATTATATGAGTACATAACTGGCATTTATCGGAGCGAATGTCGAAGTTGGATTTCCATTTTCGAAAAGCCATCCTTAGGCCTCATTAACATGTATTGCAGTTTGAAGGTAGGAGTTGCAGGAAACGAAATGCATATTTTAGGTAGCTTCAGCTACCTTATGGGTTTGTCATTACCGTCCGTCTGTCTGTCCGACAAGAAGAGAGAGCATTGCCATACTTCAGACGGAAATGACATTTGGATGGGGCAAAATCTACTCATTCGGTATGACCTTTTGAAGTCCCTCTACCCCAAAGGTCCCCCCAAATAATGACCCCTCTAACCCTGAAGCTACCTTTTAAC